>JADWPL010000071.1:0-10315 GCA_016109495.1 Phialophora tarda | reverse complement strand
GGTCAGAGTATGGACCCCCTCGGGGACACGAAGCACAATTCCTCCTGAGGTCTCCGATCCGCCGACGCTTGCGCCCTCGATACCCCCGTGACGGGTGCTGAAGATAAAATGGGACAACAGTAGCCAGAGGAGACTGGTGAAGATAGTCGTTGCTGCGAGTGGCAGAGTGCGAGGGCATATTCAGCCGGGAACTAGCAAAATGACAAGCCGTGTTAGCGTCCTGCGTGACGAAAAGCGGTCGCCTTTTCGACCAAGGCGTGGGCGCAAGGCGTGGGCGGAAGTGACACTGGTTCGCACGGTTCGCACAGATTGCCCGGGAAGATTGCGGCTCACATGGCGCCCAGCCTCTGCTTCGACGCATAATGAGCACCTGTGTTCCCAGCCTCAGAGTGACCAGCTTCTCGGTCTCTTTATCTCTCCTGTCACCCAATTTGCCCCTGCCTCCCCGGCAATGCTCTTGCTCTTTTCCATCACGCTGCTATCATAAGGATATCGAAACGGCCTCGTTAAGTCGCAAAAACCCCGTCAACGGACCTCTCATTAAGCAGCTAAAGTCCGTCAAGTCCATCAGCCTGGAGGGTTGACAAAGGTGGCTTAGAAAAGTTGTTCGTGACGTCCTGATCTCGACGTGATCCGAGGATAGGGCCGAGCCTCCATCATGCCCTCGATATCGAGCTCTTTCGGAAGAGCGAGCGACAGCCAAACGCCCTCTGGGGATGATGTCTCGCAGCTACGCGCTTTGCGTATCGAGATGTGGTTCAGCCGTAAGTTGCCGTCACAAGTGCGCTGCGCGTCACCAGACGATTCCGGTCACGAACATCCCTTGTCACCAACTCGAGACGCCGAGCTGCACAGATCCCCTGATCATGATCGGCTCAAGGACGATACTGAGCACCCCCTCCAACCCGACACCGAAGCCACCCTCAAGGACCTGCTAAAGGGTAAAGTCAAAGCCATCTACTCGAGGCTTGTCAAGGCGGAGAAGAAATGCGTGGAGAACTGTCACAAACAGTCACAAAGCACAGTCGAGTTGTCCAACGAGCAGTGGCAGGCCCTCATCGCTCTGCACCGGACATTGCTCCACGAGCACGACAATTTCTTCCTCGCAAGCCAACACCCTACAGCATCACCGGCCTTGCGCAGACTGCCGACAAAATATGCCATGTAAGCCTACCCCTAATCATGTGCAACGTCGCTTCTTCACCTGAGGCTCCTCCGTACACCCCTGTGGCCTGAGTGGTGTACTAATCGTAGTCGCAGGCCCGAGCGTATGTGGAGACATGGTATTCACTCCTTCTTGGAGTTACTGCGCCATCGCCTCCCCCATTCACTCGAGCACATGTTGAGCTTTGTTTACCTTGCCTACCAGATGATGGCGCTGCTGATGGAATCCGTCCCAGCCTTCCATGAGACGTGGATCGAGTCCCTTGGGGACCTGGCACGCTACCGAATGGCGATCGAAGAAGCCGACATGAGGGACCGTGAGACGTGGTCAAACGTCGCTAGAATGTGGTACAACAGGGCTGCTGACCGCTCTCCCGACACAGGCAGGATCCAGCATCACCTTGCGGTCCTCGCCCGCCCCAATATCGTCTGCCAGCTGTTCCAGTATTCCAAGGCTCTTGTCAGCGTCCAGCCCTTCTCTAATGCTCGCGATAGCATCATGCTCCTCTTCAATCCCCTGCTTGAGGCTGCCAGCTTACCAAGCCAGAAACCCCGAAAGGAAACCATCACGTCCAAGTACGCCAAGTTCGACGACTCTTTGGTCACCGCAGCAGGCACGCTCTTCACCAGAGGATACATCCACGATTACTTTATCCATGTTAGCCTGGTTACCTCGGAGTTGGACGGCCACATAGCCCGGTCAGGATCCAACTGGAGAGTGCAGGGAACCGAGGTCGCTTCGGCCTTGATTTCATGGATGCTTGACTTTGGTTCCGACGAGAATTTCTTGTGGGGAGCCTTCCGTGCACACCGCAATATGCTGAAGGGAACCCAGACAGAATCGGCGTCACCAAACATTGCGCCGAAGATGGATCGCATTGTACCAAAGATGGACCACGTCGCCATGGAAGATACACATCGCCAATTCTGGATGGACAACGCACTCAACGCGGCAGATTTCCGTCAGGCCATTCCAGCAGTTGACGATCAGCCCGGTGTGAAGTTTGCGTCCGCAGACCAAGTCACCTCCTACGCTCTCCCAGTCTGGTCCAACACGGTCTCTATGGTCGCCAGCAAACTTGGCGACGGCAACACTATTCCATTCTTACATGTGACGTTAGCATTCCTTTGGTCCCTTTCATATGTCCCCGGTGGTCTCATTTACCTTGAGAACGGCATTCCATGGGCAAACCTGGTCCTTGCTTTGAACACCTTAAGTAGGTCCGGAGTGGTGGACGCCCGAGTCGAATCCAATGGGTTCCCTCAACCGCAATCCGGCACATGCAGACAGTTGCCCGAAGATTTCCTCATCCGTGGTCTCGTGTGGGCACCGTTCTATCACCCCTCGGATTTCTTTGAGGGACAAGTGGTCGACGAGGACGAACGCACTTTGGAACTACATAGTCATGCAGCGCTACGGGTTGAAAGATGCATCTGGCTGGGAGCTAGACTGGCGTCGGTATGTTTTGCTCCTGGTGCACACCGAGCACTGCTGACTATGTCTCAGTTGAATCGCTACATTACCTATGATCTCGCGACGAAGCAGTTCGGCTGCACCGACTTTGCTTTGTCACTCCCGGAGAATGCCTCGATGAATACGTTGCACGTTCTACCACCCGAACCCGGGATCGACGGTGGTAGTGTTGACCACCTCAGCCTCCCCTCCTCGTCATTTTCCTCTTCTCCTCTCGAGCTTGACTCGCGCACGGACACGTGTTCCTGGCCGGAAAGCGTCGACAACGATGACTGGACCGTGATCTCTGCGGACGGGGATGGGTGGACGAGCCCTTACGGCAACCCATGGGTCAATGGGATGGATCACAGTCCATAACGCATGTCTACCCTCGTCGATACTCGGCGGCGCGAAAAAGTGGTTCGTTGGACGTACATCACGCAATGCAAGCGCGTTATCCCTCAGTAAAACCGGACGTCTGGTGACAGGCCTGCGTTCGTGAGAGTTGATGGACGACCTGAACCCCTCTGGACCACCCTTCCACTCCTTCAATTCACATTTGTATCAGAACCACCGTAGGCCACGGTTGAATTCCGTTTAGTCGCTGTCGCTGTCGCTGTCGATCGACAGAGCTTCTGTTGCCACATCGTCTTCAAGCACAGCGGGGATCCTCCTATCGGGCTCACGGCGTTTTTCATGCTGTCCATACAGATGTTGCAGCGTAGGTGCTCGACCTGGTCCAAATCCTTCCGCCCAGCTTCCATGGCGCTTCCGCATCTGGTCTCCCCATCTTCGCAACGACACCGCGAGAGAAGTGCTCCAAGCCTAGACCCAAGACTATGACATCGCCCCCTTTCCTTCACCCACCCTTCGGTCATGATTGAAATCTCACGAACGCAGGACTATCACCGGGCGTCCAATTTCAGTAGAGGATGGTTTGGGGAGATAACTGCGCTGAGGACTGTGATCCATCCCATTGACCCATGAGTTGCCGTACGGGCTCATCCACCCACCCCCGTCCGCAGGGACCACGGTTCAGTCACCGTCTTCGAAGATTTCCGGCCTAGAACCCGTGTCCGTGTGCGAGTCGGATTAAGAGGCAAAGGAGGAGGAGGAGGACGACGAGGAGGAGGAGAGGCTGAGGTCGTCAACTCCGCCACCGTCGGGCCATGCCATTGTCAATGGACGGTGGACTAGGCACGATGGGCTGCGTCCGAGAAGCAGTGAGGGCAAAGGCTCCAGATCGTCGATCTCGTCGATCTCGTCGACCCCCTCACTTACACTCTCCGAGTCGTCGCATTCGTCCGACGTCGAGGGTGGAATCAACTCCGTCCTTTTCCCTTCGCTCTCCTTCCTCCCTTTCTTCTCCTCCCTTTCGTCCGAAGCCGCCCTTCCTCCCGCCATCCTCGACGAGAATCCTCCGCCCGGTCCCTCTCGAGGACCCGTTGCAATGGACAACCAGCCTTGGGGGGCCATGCGCGAGGAGCTAAGGGCGGTCAGCTCATTCGTCACCCTTCGACCTGGCTTCGACTGTGGACGGTTCTTACCTCGCCGTGCCCCAGTGTGGGTGTTCGATTCCCGATCTGGTGGGCCACTCGACATGGGATAATGGTTGGGGCTGGCCCCGAATGGGCGACAAGGCCGGAAGCGGAGGTCTCGAAGAGAGCGCGAAGGCTCGATAGGGGCGGCCTCGGCTCAGAACGATGTGCTCGTCCTCGCGGACACGAGAGGCGGACGCTGGCGTTGGATTTGAGCGAAGCTCATCCATACTTGCCGAGTGAGGCGGGTTCCCTGCCACAGCCATACAGTAATCACCAGGGATGGTATCGGGCCTCGTCATCAATCCATATAAAAGCAGGCAATGTGGCACCCTGGAACTCCCAGCGTGACGTCCACGGGCGCACCTCTGGGTCCCAAGGAAGAAATTCCCCATGCCCGGTGGTAGGTAGTAAAGCGGAGCACGTGGATTTCCCCCGGGATTGCCGTCCGCAGATCCTGTCCCGCCGACGACGACCACGGGACCAGAACAGCAGAATGTGGTCTACACCAGCACGGAACCCGGGACCGAAATTTGATCCCATCTGACCGGCTCGGACATGAGAACCCTCAACGATGTCGCGAGGCCATGCAGCACGGTGCCCCTTTGGACTGATGCCGAGTATTGCCATAACCCAGGACCCGTCCAGATCACGTTCACATGCGACATCCACATCGATCCTATCCACGATGGACTGGGACTGCTCCCTGGCAGACGTTGGGCGGGTCCAACTTCGTGCGTCTATCTTTCCCCTCGACTCTACCAAACCGGATTCAAGAACGTGCCCGGTAATATTGGCACTCGCTGTGAAGATGCAAGCATCCCGGAGAGTCGCGACACGTGACGGCGGACCTTAAAGTGCCCGTCATTGGCCCGAACGGCATTGCACCTCGTGGGCAACACGCAGATCTGGAAGAAAAGACCCAGCCCTGACCAGGCCATCACACCGGACGTCCTCTTCGCTCTGCCCTCGACCCTCATGCCTCGTGAAGGATGCCTCATGAAAAAATGCCTCCTCGAGCGTCATCGACGAAAACCCCGATTTTGTGTGCACCCCCCCGTATGAGGACCTCCCAGGGAAGGACTCGACTGGCCCAGCCGCCGTGCCGCCGATCCCCGATATCCGTGTGACGGACTATGACGCCGAGGGCCGGCCAACACCGCTTCTACGCCCGGCTTGACGGACGGTCGTCACCTCCAGCGGCCCCTGCCCGCAGCACACCGCCGAGTTGGCGATACCGGGACCTCGATCGGCAGGCGTTGCTGGAACGGGGAGACGGGGAAGCGATCCATGTGCGGCGCCCGTCATCGTACCGTCGATGTCGCTGTTGGCGATGGCGGAGATGTCGGACAAGGTGGTTTCGGTGGACCTGTGAGATCCCGGCTGGGTGGACCGGGTCTCGTCGCCCTCGGTAGCTAGGATGACCTGACCTCCCCTCCTCACACGACCGCAGTCGTCGTCCCCCAGTCCGGCCCTAGTCCCCCCCAGGGACCTTCCTTCGCGAGAGACTGCCCAACCATCGTACCTGTCCTGTGACGGAAACAGAAACGATACGTACATTGTTCGATTCAAGAGGAGGAGCCACTCGGCGCAGCATGGTGCTGGCGGCGAACGAGGTACGATCATACGTCGCGCGTCTCAAATTCGAGACCATGTCGAGCCCCTCACGCAAGAGTGGTACCCATAGTACAGGCGTGGCAAGGACGGTCGAGTGCGATCTCCGCTAATCGGTTGAACCTGTGCCGTTGGGCTTCATAAGCGTCAAGCGCTCATGTGGCTTCCGTACCTACATACTCTCAAGCCTACGTGAAGGTATGTACCTCGTGCCGGTATATGCCTTGCGTGGTGTACTTTATTAGGTATACCTTTCATCGCATGAGGGACATAGGTGTGGACCAGGCATGAGACGGGGTGCGCAGCAGGGTGAACTGTGTAGGTGGAACACGTGATTTTTGCGTTGCACGTGGGGCCGAGTTCGCCTCAATCACAACACCACCAAACTCGGATGTCTCGCTCCACCGCGTCGCAAAACTCGTCGACCAAATTCCAGACGCGCCACGCTTCGATGATACATACTCGTACTCCGGAACCATCACGCCTTATCTGAGATCAACCGAAGATCGCAACGACCACTTGAAACTGCATCCCAGCTCTTGTCGCGCTATGCCACGCGCGCCTCTCCGACGCCATCAGTCCCACCGAAACGGGCGGACTCCGCGCAGTCCCCGCCTCCAAAAGATCCCCGGCAGCAGTCCCCCCAATATCGCAAGCCAAGAGATTTATGCTTCGGTCGCCGTGAAAGAGGGTGACAAGCCTAGCAATGTTCTCACGAGGGAGAAGAGGGAGAAGAGTCCGACGGGTGCGACCAGGGAGATCATGGCTCATGGACAGCAGGCACGGAAGGGACAAAAGTTGGTGAGAGCGGACCGCGGCACATCACATATTCGTACTCAAAGGAAGCCACAAGAGCCATCGCCGCAGACGAACGGGATTGTGAAGCAGCCTACGGTCGCAAAGAAGAACGCACCGCCTCCTGCTGCAAGTCTTACATCTTCGATCGTCAAGCCTCCTGGATCTGTGCTAAAGCCAGTGCAACCGACGCCGACGCGGGAGAACTCGATTCTTGGTACACTGAACCCCAGACGACGACAGCCTAGTATTCCGCAAGACCTTGACCCGGACTCATCGAGTTTCGACATTGAAGACGAAGGGCAATTCCTGCCTGACAACGAATCTACTCCGTTCAACCAATCCAAATCCCAACGCCCCATGTCGACCCCAAACCCGCCATCGACCCTGCTCTCGTCCTCGTCACGGAAACGGAAGTTCGGGGCCTGGGATCCGCCAGTCTCTCGCTCGCGGGAATTGGGTTCAAAATGGCAGGAAAACTCCCGCGAGTTCGACAATATCATGGCTCTCCCAGAAAGCAGTTCCTCATCATCACCCTTTCGGACCCAAACCAAGGCTCTGGCATCGACCCCCAGGTTGAAGAAGCAAGGCATAAAGGCGGTGCCCACCATGACCACGAAACAACTGCTCGAAGCCGCCATGCCACGCAGAGCCACCCGAGAACGAACGCGCAATCGCGGAGCCTTCGATATACTCGCCTATTCAGATTCCGAACCAGCGGAGCAAGAAGACGACTCAAATTTCCTACCTGCGAGAAATGGCCGCAAGAGCAGGCGGACAGAGCCACACTCCCGGCCAAGCAGCACGAGGACGGCAACGAACGGACACCGCAAGGCAGGAGCGTCGAAGCCGGATGGTCGCTCTTGTCTGCGCGGGCACGGGGGCAGTACTCCCATGCATGGAGGAGACAGAGAGAATCAAGCCTCACGACGACCAGACTCAAGTGATGACCTTTTCAAAGGTGGGCGAAAACTCGGAAACGCACAAAGTAAGCAGGGGAAGGGTAAGAGCGGATGGGCAGATATAGATGCTTGGGCTATGGAAATCGAGGATGTAGAGGTCTCGACTAGTTCTGGCGGTGGCTCGCCTTTTCGATGATGACGAGTACTCTGCCTATTTGTCTTACTGAGGTGTCAAGAGGCAGGGCAAGACAGGAGTCGACGAAACCGTCGAGTTGGAAGATGCACGACTTTAGGAGAGGATGAATGAGTGCTGTTTGTGATTTCACGGCGAAGGCGATCGAGAATCTGCATCTGCGACGCGCACTCTGGTCGAATCTCAGGGACGGATTGTCATGTTGCAATAGCCGCGGGTTATGATGCCGTCGTCATGCTGCTGCTTCATCGACCACGGGAGACCGGCGGTTGGGATACGGATCCATGGTACCTGAGACCTACCCTGATACTCGTGGGTGCCTGACTGGAACGCTGGCGAACTTGTCGTCACATCCTTCTGGTGCTTCAAGTTCCTCTCAGACAGCATACTTGAGATCCTCGCAAACTCAGACACTATCAAGACTGTGTGTTGCCATTGAGATATGCCGAGCGACGAGTCGGGCGTGTTTGTTGTAGGATCCACGTGCAACCATGAGGCTGCTAGGCGCCGAAATAAAAGGAAGAGGCTTGCTGGAGATGAGGTTGACCATCCTCTAAAAAGCAGATAGATTAACGCCGTTCGAAACCAGTGGGTTTCCCTGGGGACCATACCGCCGAGACGCGGAGAGAGATGAATTCCATGATGTCAGAAGGAATGTCGTGGGTTCGCCATCATATTGGCCGGTCTCTCTCTTGCGGGTAACCATAATTTCAGCTCGCCCTTTTACATCCCAAGCCCCGTCATGTATGTCGACGCGGCATTGACGGACTCATGCAAGGCTGAATGCCAAGGCCGACAAGGCTGCCGATTCAATGACGCCGCACTTCAATCAATCCGCCGTCGTGTGCGCCCTATTTCGATCCTAGTGACAACTACTAACATTGCCACTCCCACGACAACATGTGCGCACAAGTTCACTTGTCTTCTCTACGAGTGTGACTTCTGATAAACACCACCATGGCGAGCCTGTCCCACATCACTGATTGTGGATCGTCCTCTCATGGCGGCCTTGAGCCGAGTGGCATTCCCGACCACCCTTGTCTGCGATTCCGAATCAATTTTCTCGCCGGGACTGCTGCTCTTGCGTCGGTGCCTTGACCACAGGCTGAGAATCTCTACGATTAGACGGCAAAAGGTCCCGTCTCGGCACTGAGCAAACTCTTAGCACCGGACCCGCTCTGCGCTAGAGGAGCTCTCGAGGTATGCTCTTCTCACCCTCACGTTGGCCAAACCTAACGACTACCAGGAATTTCCTTGATCGGACCATACAATCGTCTACACCTACATCCGCCTAGCAAACATCGACGTCTCCGCAGCAAGCGGCAAAGCTGCCCGAGACAAGTACCTCTCCAAGTGTCTTTCCTGAACCCGCACTATGGCGCTGCATTGCCCGTTTCTTGTTCGAGTTCGATCCGATGCATGTGCGATATTGCGACAGTCAGCTGCTGAGAACCGTGGTTTACGCGTCCTTGAGTGCGGACCAAATTCACAAATTATGTGCCTACTGTCCACCACCCACCCATCGAATATCCGTCCGGCTATGTCTGCGGTCTCGGGCCTATGCAGAAGCTGCGCAGGTTTGAGACAGGCATATCTACCGTATCCCCCCGATACAACCCGACACCAGGACGAACAGATGTCTGTTCGATTCAGATCGATTATACGTATTCCTCGGCCCCGCCAGGGGTCTGTCGCAACAACTCACAAATCGGACATAAGCTTGAATACTACTTGTTGGGCGGCATGTGCTATATGGCCCTAAGGCAGTATCAAGACGCCATGCTCTTCCTCGAGGTTGTCCTGACGATACCAGCGGTTCGGAATGCTGCAAGCGCAGTCATGGTAGAGGCATACAAGAAGTGGCTGCGGTCTCGCCCCACGTTTGACGCCGTTGGCAATGCGCTACTTGAGATGACAGACGGCCAATGTTGGGGGAATCCTTCGAAAATATACAAAATGCCCATTGTCAGAGACAACAGCAATACCGTCCTGCCATCGACATGTGATGATCTGGTTGGATGCGACCGTCTCCCAAGAGAGCGATATGATCGAGCAAATCTGCAAAGAAGTGACACGAGGCCAACACACAATCAGAGGGCCTTTCGAGAGCCTGCTGGACGAATATGTAGTCGAGACTGAGGATTCTCCGGAGTGCGGATGCAAAACCTCGCCATTCCATCAGAGCATAGCGAGTCGAGGTTTTCGGCGACCCAGGCATTGCCCTCTCGTCGTATACGCCGTATACGAGCGGGATCCGGTCGGTATTGTGCTTGGCCCATTAAAGCGGTCTGGACTCTAGAGAGCTGTGAGATGATGAGCAGCCAGGTAGGTGATAATTAAGGAAGAGAGACTTTGGACATGTACACCGCGCGAAATGAGAGGGAATTGCGCCGTCTTTTTCAGCTTCGTGTTCAGAAGCAGGCTAAGAAATGCGTCAGCCCACCTTCTGCGACAGCGATTTGGTAACAGGTAAAGCGGATGTCTGCAGAACTCGCCAATAAAGAAAACAATTTCGTCACGTGTGCTGGTGCTCTCCAAGCTCCGTAATCCCGCTTCACACGCATGGACGGCCGGGTCCCAGGGCGCAAGCGTCGGCGGATCGGAGACCTCAGGAGGAATTGTGCTTCGTGTCCCCGAGGGGGTCCATACTCTGACC
>JADWPL010000070.1:0-11915 GCA_016109495.1 Phialophora tarda | reverse complement strand
TAGAACCTGAGAATGTCGTCGTCGGCGCTCGACTCGGGTATGCTCTCCAAAGTGATCTTGGTCGGGAACTCCTTGTGCTGAGGACTCTCATAACGTCCGATCCCACTGAGTGGTAATTCCAGCTCGGCCGCGATATCACTCTCCAGCTGCAAGCACGACCAGAATGCAAAGTTGCTCAAATTCCGCCGGGCCGGCTTCATTGTGTTGGTCACATAGGGTGTTGACTCGATTAGGATTTGAGCTGGCCCATATACAAACCCGCAAGCAGATAGGCTTGAATGTGCGACACATCGGCGCCACCAGGGAGCTCCCCCAATATGTCCGCCGCCTTGGCAAAGTATGCAAGGCCGGGGATGATGTCCATATTCTTGCCTTGCGGATTCGCCGGGCTTGAGACTGTGCAGTATAGGGGTGGCAGGGTGACGACTGGACGGCGGAACGAGGAATGGAGGGACAATGCAAAAGACCGACAAAGGGCAAGTCACCAGCTCTAGAACCAAGGCACGAAATTCGCCAGCAAAGAAGGCATGGCGCTCCGCATCCTGGTCTTCCGGGATCTTCGCGACGACACCGTAAGAGAAGTGATCTGGGTCTGGACCGAGGACTCTGACGTCGCCCCCTTTCCCTCGGTCATGATTGTCGCCCGTCAACTCTCACGAACGCAGGCCCGTCACCGGGCGTCCGGTTTCACTGGGGAATAAATGCGCTTGTATCGCGTGATGTACGTCCAACGAACCACTTTCTCGCGCCGCCAAGTATCGGCGCAGGTAGACATGCGCTATGGACTCTGATCCATCCCATTGACCCATGGGTTGCCGTCAGGACTCATCCACTCATCCCCGTCCGCAGAGATCACGGTCCAGTCATCGTCGTCGACGCTTTCCGGCCAAGCACACGTGTCCGTGGGCGAGTCAAGCTCGAGGGGAGAAGAGGAAAAGGACGAGGAGGGGAGGCTGAGGTGGTCAACTCTGCCACCATCAATCTCGGGTTCCGGTGGTAGAACGTGTGACGTATTCATCGAGGCCCCCCCCGGGAGCGACAAAGCAAATTCGGTGCAGGCGAACTGCTTCGTCGCCACATCATAGGTAATGTAGCGATTCAACTAAGACAGTCAGCGGTGCTAGTGCGCCCCAGGAGCAAACATACCGACGCCAGTCTAGCTCCCAGCCAGATGCATCTTTCAGCCCGTGGTGCTGCATGACTAGGTAGTTCCAGAGTGCGTTCGTCCTCGTCGACCACTTGTCCTTCAAAGAAATCCAAGGGGAAATAGAACGGTGCCCACACGAGTCCACGGATGAGGAAATCTTCGGGCAACTGTCTGCCCGTGCCGGATTGCTGTTGAGGGAACCCATTGGATTCGACTCGGGCGTCCACCACTCCGGACCTACTTAAGGTGTTTAAAGCAAGGACCAGGTTTGCCCATGGAATGCCGTTCTCGAGGTAAATGAGGCCACCGGGGACATATGAAAGGGACCAAAGGAATGCTAACGTCACATGTAAGAATGGAACAATGTTACGGTCGTCAAGTTTACGGGCGACCGTAGAGACAGTGTTGGACCAGACTGGGAGAGCATAGGAGGTGACTTGGTCTGCGGACGCAAACTTCACACCGGGCTGATCGCCGACTGCTGGAATGGCCTGACGGAAATCTGCCGCGTTGAGTGCGTTGTCCATCCAGAATCTCCGATGTGTATCTTCCATGGCGACGTGGTCCATCTTCGGTGCAATGTTTGTTGACGCCGGTTCTGTCTGGGTTCCCTTCAGCTTATCGAGGTGTGCACGGAAGGCTCCCCACAAGAAATTCTCGTCGGAACCAAAGTCAAGCATCCATGAAATCAAGGCCGAAGCGACCTCGGTTCCCTGCACTCTCCAGTGGGATCCTGACCGGGCTATGTGGTTGTCTAATTCCGCGGTAAACAGGGTAACGTGGACACAGTAACCGTGGATATACCCCCTCGTGAAGAGTGTCCCTGCTGCGGTGACCAAAGAGTAGTCGAACCTGGAATACTTGGACGTGATGGTTTCCTTTTTGGGGTCCTGGCTTGGTAGGCTGGCAGCCTCAAGCAGAGGATTGAAGAGGAGCATGATGCTATCCCGGGCATTAGGGAAGGGCTGGACGCTGACAAGAGCCTTGGAATATTGGAATCTCGTTGAGCAACGAGCATATTGTAACGAGTTCCGGCTGGGACGCGCTCTCTAAGGCAAGGCTGCCTCGGCCCTCGTCCTCGCGCAGAAGCATATTGAGGAAAGGCGCCAAAAGCTGCGCGTGGAACGCCGAACCGAACCATTCCAGAAGGTCGGGCCGCGTTTTCAGGGAGCGCATAAAGACCAGCATTACGTATATGAATTCCCACAGCCTGAGCTCACGCGTATCTGCCTCCTCCAAGAGGTAAGGGACCATGGTGCGGATCAGCTCGATCGTTACATCATGGATGTCCCTTGCGTTGGCCATGGCGTCAGAATCGGCGCGGTCCTCGGCCGTCACAAGGTCGGGGGCCCACGCCGCCATCATCGGGCTCCATCTTTTATCGACAAGGGGAATTCCCAGCAGCAACAGGCAGAGCAATAGGCCGAGTTGCGGGCTGCAAGTGGTCAGTTAGAGAAGGGAGTAAACCAACCCACGAGCCCAGCACATACCTTGGACAAATTCTAGATGTATCGGCAGACCCACCAATCTTGATCTTCTCCAGTGCCGCGTAGACGGCCTGAACATGGTCGTTCCTCTTGTCCTTGTAGCCGTTCTCCCTGAGAGTCTCGGGCTCTTGAGAAGCGAGAATCAGGTGTGAAACAGCGGTAAGGAAGTGGTCTTTGTCGGTCTGGGGGACGCTTGCAGGTTTCTCGGCTTTCTCCTTATTCCGGGCAACAATCCGTTTGATAAGAGTCAAGACGGACTTCCGCGTGACGGAAAATGGGTTTTTGACGACGAGGGACTTGGTGTAGTAGAAAAACTGGGACACAGAGACTTCGAAGTCTTCGTCGGGCGAAAGGGGAGTCCGGGCCCACTCCATAATGGCCAGGTGGTGGTAGATGCGGCCGGTCGGAGGGTTATTGGCCAGGGCCCGAGTGAACTCCTCTTTAGAAATGTCCTGCCAGCGCTGCCAAGCTTCCTTGTCATCGCTTTGAGTCGCCATTCTACGCGGCAGGCGTCAGCCTCTGTTAGCACATCGGTCTATCGTATAGTAGACCTAGCAGGGGCAGCGCCTTCACTTACCCGTATCGGGCCAAATCCGCTTTGGATTCGATCCAGATGTCACGGAAGCGCGGGACAGTCTCACCCAGCAAAGCCATCAATTGGTATGCCTCGACGATGAAACTCGCCATATGTTCCCCGGATTCGACAAGTCGTTTACGCATGAGCTCGAGAAAGGAATATATGCCGTACCTCCACATTCTTGCCAGCATGCCATACTTCTCTACGAGCCTTTTGAGCGGTGCCGACGCCGTGGGGTGCTGCGATGCCAAGAGAAAGTCGTAGTGGCCGTGTAATAATGTGCGGTGAAGCGCAACGAGAGCCCGCCACCGCTCGCCAAGGAGACTGGGGACCCATCGGCCATCGATCAGCACCCAGTATTCGCTGCCAACCTTTTTGTACAGACTCTGATCACTAAGCTGCCTGAACTCGACATAGGATGGCAGCTCGGTCTTGGGATTCTTCTCGGACTCTGACTTTGTCTCCTTGGTGAGGGCAGTAGTGTCGACTCCAGTGTCTGCCGTGTCCTTGCCCGAATCCGCGTGTGCAGCACCAGCCTCTTCAGGAAAGGCCTGCGGCTCTTGGACGGACAGTTTAGCGTCCTGGTCTAGAGGCTGCGTGGTGACGGTGACCTCGTCGAGAGCGGCATCTGCATTCGCGTCCGCTACCTTGGGAGATGTTTTCTCGCGATCGACCTCCTCGAGATCCGCCTCCACCTCTTCGGGAGCTATCTCCTTGGGAGCGGCCTCCTTAGAAGCGTGCTCTGCCTCCTCAGCCTCCGCCTCCTTAGAAGCTGTCCCATCTAGCATTTCAGCCACACTGGTCGGCGTCGCCTCGGGGTCGGGGTTCGAGTCCTTATTGTCTTCTTCTGCCTGGGTGGTCTCTTGCTCTGCTTTCACTTTCGCTTTGGCACTCTCCAAGTCTTGCAAGATCTGTTCGACCAACGAGGATCCGGCATCGAGAAAATATTTTCCGTCTATCACCTTCTGGCGGCCCTCTTCGCCGATTGCCGCCGTCGTGGCCGCGGCTATTTCCTCATACTCAGGCCACCCAAGCTCCTTGGCACGCGACTCCAGAGCCACCTGGAATCCGTGCAGATAATCCTCGGGGCTGCCAACTTGAGCAGTAATCTCCTCTGACACGTGGGGATGGGAAGAGGTCTCCTCCGAGGTCGCAGCACAGTCCTTGGAGGCGGTGGGTAGGGTATTTGTGGTCGTGGACGGGGTCGTGGACAAGTCCTCGCCAGAAGCAGGCGAGTCCTTGGTCGATTCGAGAGCCGACGGCTTCTTATCTCCTTCTGCCGCATCCTTGTGAACCTTGATGTACCAAGTCCGAACCGTGTCATTTGGCCTCGTTTCGCTGCTCTGAAGCAGTACCAACATGAATTCCGGGATCATCGATAGGTAGCTGGTGATGTCGACCGGGCCATCTGTTGAGGGCATCTGGTTTGCGTCCACTTCTATGCATTTGTTTTCGACCATCACCAAACCGGCATAGATGCTCTTTAATTTGGCTACCCTTTGCTCCTGCGAAATTGGATGGGTCTCAGGCTGCTTCTTCATTTCGGGCACCGGTTGCGAGTCAAATGGTGGGTCTTGATTGTTGGCTTTGACGGTGGCTGTATCGTCCTCTGTGTCATCCGCTTTGGTGTTCTCATGGCTTTCGATACGCCCGGCATCGTTCCCGTGCGGAGGAGACTGCGATGATGCACCATTGGGCTCTGTCACGACCGGCACCTCAGAAGTGTGGTGAATCACGGAGTCGGTCGCAAGGCAGCTATTGTGTTACTACTTGTCAGCACAATGCCAGTCGTGTTGATGGGATCAATCTTGACGTACTCAGCAGGAGCATCTTTTGGGTTATGCGGACCACCACCCATGGTGGAGATGAAAAGGAGCCTGCCAGAGTTTCGAGCGAAAAGGAGCCTGCCAGAAGAGCGGTAGAGCTGCTGTAGCTGGGATCAAAATCGAGGAGATACACTTGACTGGTGAATGGTCAGAGGGACTGAACACGTAGTAAGAAAGCATGAAAACGGCAAAATCTAGAGAAGAATCGGAGCAAGCAAGAAGCAGTACCCAAGGACTGTGGCAAGGCTTGTATCGGGTACAAATCGCCGATTCACCTTCATACTACAAACGTGTATGCTAAACAGTCGACGTTTTGAGCCGCCGACTTGTTCGCCTTCTGGTTGCCTTGTGGTTGCCTTTCGATAACAACAGCTGGGCGGCGGGGTCAGCCCGGCAAGTGCTAAAGCACCACAACTGACATTGACGCTGACTTACACTGGCCAAAAGATCCAAAGCGAAAATTCAGAAGGCCAGCGGACCGCGACGTCGAGTGCATTCCTGTGCCATCTGAAGGACCCCAGGTGACTCACGGGGCGTACGGCCATTCCTACGGAGACAGGGGGGTAGGTGCGCAAAGGACCTTTCGACGCTGCAGGCAACCACTAAGCCCGGAGGTGCCTTGTCCGTAAAAGTGCACGGCTTGTTTTTGTGCTCCATAGGTAATCTGCCGTCGATGGAGCTTTTGCAACCGGTGAGGTTGCAGAAGTGGGAGTGGCACTACGGAGTACATCGGCTAGCTTCATGGAGCGTTAAGAAGGTAATCCAAGTAGTCGCTCGCAATTGTTGTTCATCAACTGCCAGTCGCGTTGTAGGTTAGGGGAACTGGCCGAGTTCTTACATAGGGCAAAGCAGGGCGCAATAAGAGCCAATCGGCCGTTTTGAAGAATATGGTAAAGGTCCCTTCCACACTATTGCATAGTACTGTACACATGAGTACTGCAGAAATTTCCTCAAACTCTGGTTGCCTTCAGGCAACTGTTTGCCTGTCGGGACGTCAAGGAACACATCGGGATTTCCTTGTTGGACATGCACTCCGCCGCCACGATTCCGTCTACCTGCCGACTTCTGCCTGTTCTTGTCTACGCCGAGCAAACGAAGGGCTGACTATTCGGCGGTATGGCCAATGAAGACTGACAAGCTGGGTTACTGAAGGCTAGGGCTGGGAATTTCGTCGATAAGCCTTTGAAGCCGATCCGAGATGCACAAGATGCCTTGCACCATTGTCGTCGCTCTCCAATAGCACGCCGCGTCGGTCGTGTGAGCCCCGGTCCATCGGGGTCGTGCTGGCGACGTAAGCCGATTGAGGGTCGCGGAATCGAAACAGTCTCGGTGCCACGACGACAGACGTGTTCGGAGAAGTCGAATCGCACGGGCGAACGGGATGCGTGGGTGCGAGTTTGCACCTTGTGATACATCAAGACAAAACACATAAACTCAACAGCAACCGCAGATTACGGACCGCCAAACTGGGACTGCGCCACCGAATGCCCAAGAACTCGACACACCGGGCGGGTTGTCCGGATCCTTCGTGCTTTAACACCAACATCGGCTCCAGAAACGCCTCGTTCGAGAGCTCGTACTGCTGGGCGAATTTGGTCCGGAATGGCCACGATGAGTCAGCGTCAAACTCGTGCCAGACAGTATGAAAGACGGTGTCCAGCAATAGACGATCCTGGGTGATCCGTCGCAAAAGCCAATCTCAACATCCCTCAAAGTACACCGCATTGCGGGGCTCGTCGATGAAGCTGTACCCGGGCTGGTTATTGGCCCAATTGTCTTGAAGCTCTCGCATGGGAAACTCGGGCACGTCCATGAAGCCAAAGCACAACTCGTCGAAGAGAATTCTTTTCGCCTCGTGCAGTGCGGTAACCATCTCCTCGGGGGTGGGATATCGAAGAGTGACCAGTTGATCACCGACAGCTAACGCCAGATCTGATCGCGACCATGAGAGTTGCTCTCACCTCCTCGTCAAACCTCCACGGCCTCGTTCTCTTTTCACGCGGCCAGCGATAGTATACAACATGGCCATGCGCAGTCCCGCTGCCGGCCAGCACCGTTCAGTCAGTCGAAGAAACGAGAAATCGATCGACGGTGTCAACGTCAAGCTCGCGAGCGGACAAGGACTCAGATCACCTACCTCGAAGGGCTGGTGGAGGATTTTCGACGCCAGGACTCGAGCGGTCAGCTCGCGACATTGTTGACGCAGCTCAAGGAGGTGGAAGCTGAGAGAGACATGATGGCAAAGACACTGAAAGATATACAAAAGGCTATGGATACACACAAGCCCGTCAATCCGTCAACTGAGGATGAGACGGAGTGTAAACCGGCGGCAGCAGCCTACGAAGGTCCACAGAGCGAGGGGAACTCGAGCAGCATTTCTCCCTTTGCGGATGACATGCCGATAACCTTGCCACACGAGCATGCAGAATTGCCAGAGAGGACGAGCCCTGCAAGGAACTTTGATCTGTCTGTCTTCTCGCCTGCTCCCGGCTTGCCCTTGCAGTCACAAGACCAGCTTTTCGCGCCAGAAGTTGTCTCGCTCGCTGGTGACAAGCATTCTTCGACCTGGGTCCTGGTCCAGGCCAAGAATTTCAAGGAGCCGACCCTATGCCCTGCAATTATGCTGAGAACTGGACAGCTCCGCGACGCTCCCGCTCCTGCAACACCTGCCACTGGTGATCGCAACAAAGCACTTAACCTCTTATCTCCCACTTATGTATGGCGCGTAGTGGTCCTACTCGACAGAGACTCTGCAACCCCGGCCTTGGTGGAAATTTGCCAGACAGTCGTGACACATGGCGCCGTGGATGCCTTCGCCCTGCTCTGCCATCATCCTTCAACATTTCCCATTCTCCCCGGCTTGAATATCTCTCCCCGGCTCAACGGGCGGCAATCGACGAAGCAAGGATCGACCCGGTTGGTGCCGCCAGCGAATTAGGGGTTTTTTTGAAGCTGCGGTCGTGGTAGAAGGCCAAATTCGACGGCGGAGGCTATCCCAAGACAGATCATGCTGGGCCTTGGACAGCCTGGCCCTGCGGACACTGTTGGATCTGAGCGCGGTGGCTAGCCCAACGTGGATAGTTTCCGCACAACAGGGGTGGGGTAAGCAGAGTATGGTATCTCCTTCGTACACAACCTTACAAGCAAGCCATCTATCTTTCTCCTCGAATGTCAGGCTGTGGAAGCTACTTCTTGCACCAATGGCCACCACCCTGGAGACAAAAGCATGTGAGGCCTGTGCTGTGCAGCAAAGCGGAAGTGCGGTAAAGAGATGCCGCAGCGCCTGAACTTACCTCCCGGCGAAACCGACGCGCTTTGTCCTTTGCAGAGGAGACGAGACGCACCTCGCCGATGGTCAAACCTTCCCTTCCGACGCCTGGCAATCATCCGCTTCCTCTCCGCGCCTTCAGAAGATCAGAAGACCAGAGGAGTTTATTATCCTAATCCGTCTCTAGGTCCAGGTCTGCTTGGGCCCTCTAGTTACCTCGTTGCTGATCAATTACATTCAAGCTGGTTTACTTCGCCCGAGACCTGGAACGTTGATCGCTTCCTCCAAGTAGAGTACTGCCCGTTTACCACTATCGAAAACCTGAAGAGGCTTATGATCAAGTTTCATCGCTGGCTCGCCGACTAGGTCGAGACAGACAGCAACCCCTTCATCCACTCTCGACTGTATCGGGCTCGATTCCCCCGGTGCATCCAGGATGCGTATACTGCTCTGTCGTGCTACCTTCACAAAACAGCCTCGAACGAGCAGACCATTTTTCAAATCATCGAGGACCGAGCAAAGCAGTTGTTAGCAGAACACCACGTTTCCTTGGCGGACTCATTCTTGGGCGGCATAAGCATCACCTCGAGTTCAGTCACTCTCGACTCCCTTGAACATCTGGCCAGAGTCCAGGCCTTGCTGGTCTACCAGGTGATCTGTCTCTATGATGGTAATATTCGGCTACGGCATGTCGCAGAAAGCCACATTCCTGTGCTCAACAGCTGGACTCAGCAAAATGGTGGACCATGCCAGCCAGGTGGTACGCTTAGGTGGCTCCGTCCTCTCGTCCCGCCATGAAGAAACAGTCGTCAGCTTTGGTCTGTCCGATGTTACGCAGTACGAGAACCTTCTTTGGTACTCCTGGGTCGTTGCTGAAAGCATTTGACGGACCTGGCTCGTTGCGTACGGCATCCAAGGAGTTTGGGTGATGGCAGAAGCGAAACGAGCTGCCTGCCCAACGTCTTGGGATCTTAGGGGTCTCCATCTGAGACAACTTCATCCCAAAGTACAGAGGGTAGATTCACAATTGACATGCCAATGGAAGTCAGTCCACTAAAGCTGGATGAAAACAACAGGTTGGAGACAGCCATCTTGGTGACAATATGTTTAAGCCATAGCATGGTTCTGAGTCTGCTGCCAGACACTTGATCATCATCCACAGTCTTGTGCGATTGCCAACTCTCCACCCTCTCTGCCCCGAATGTAGCCTGGAGGAGGAACATTGTAAAATCGTCAACATCGTCCGATGTGACATCCGTGAGCAGCTTGTTGGTATCTGCCACCTGCATCAATCCCACGTTAACCTCTGAACACAGCTTCTCCCAAACCCTAGCTGACTGGGCTTCCCAGACGCCTTTCCAAGTTGTGAACATTATGCCGCCCTGGCAAGGAATCGTCTGACCCTGCTGCAGGACTAGATATGTTCCTTTCGTCTTTGGTTCATTCTTTCTTTATACAACAAAAAGGTCCATCGCAGAGGTCCTCACTCTGCATCACTTGTTGTGCCACAATGCGTTGTTGTGGATAATTGAATCTCTCAGAATCAGCTCGACTCTGCATCAGTCCCACTGGAGGATTGCCACTTTGGGGCTGTCAGGGGGATGCACACCGCTCCGTTTCCCAAGCCTAGAGTGGTGCATACACTAGTCCCGCGTCGACCACTAAACAGACAGGGCCCTACAAGACGTGTGCAGCCTCACTTTCATTTCCAAACCTGTTTTCTCTTGGCTAAAAGAGCGGGTTAGACTGTACGCTTCACCCCGATCATGTTCATAGTTTTCTGCCGCAGTACGGCTCCTTTAACTTCTTTCGTCTTCCTCTCAACAACACACGCACACACTGACGCGGCAGTCCGCTTCTCACCTTTTGTTAGAACCACCCTTTTCCATTGTTCCTCCACTCTCATCAGCGAGTACCGTTGTACCAATCAGCAAACTCTCGATGGAGTGGACAGTTGAAGTGGATTTCAAGGTCAATCCCTCGAGCCAGAGTGCAAGGACTTGTTTCATTGACAAATTCTAGCTGCTGGGAACTGCGATTCTTTGCAGTCCAGAAATCACAATCAACGCCAAAGCTGTAGCTGAAGCCTGGCGTACGTCCCCAGCTCGTTACCATATGGGAGATGGACTGCTGACACGGGGTATCATTAGCGGTGGAAGGTAATGGCGAACGGCCGACAGAAAGCGCTATACAGGAACAATTCACGGCGATTATGGCGAGCGTGCTTAATGCCCAATCCCTGCAGCAAATCGAGCCTTCACCGAACGAAGCTGAAGAAGGCAAAGATGCTTTTTCCATTTACGAGACTGCTCTACCTAGGACTCCCAGTCGTGCAAGCCGAGCTCAGGCCCAAACAATGGCCGGCAAGATATCGATTAGCGGGCCCGAACGCAATCACCGCGGCAGAAACATCAACACCTCTGAAGCTGGAATGGAATCTGATGCAGAAACACCCTCAATCTCGGAGACCGGGCGCGCTCCAACGCCACCATCAACTCGCGCCCTACCATTCCGAAAGGCCACGGATACTGCTGCCCCGGCGACAGGCCAAGACAGCGAGAATGAAGTTGATGCTGGTGCAGAGGAGATTGGCTGCCAGACGGACTTTTCGCACTCCCACGAACTGAGCATGGGGAAGAGGTGAAGCTAAAGTGAGAGCAAGGCCAAGGCATAGTCAGAGATTGATGTGGAATAATAGTCTACAGTGTGACACACTGTCAGTCAGGGCATGGGACCAAACCACCAGCAATGAAATATGTTGCAGATGTTCGTGGTGTCTTTTTCTTTTTTTGCATTTCTCTACACCGTCAATGTGCCTTTCTTGTCTATCATGTCTCGTGGATAGCCTAGCTTCACGGTCGTCGCTGGGTCTACTGACAAGAATCACTCTCACTCCACCGATGTGGGCGAGCGACGCTGTACACTGTCCCACGTGCTGGTCGTCAGGTTGTCAGATCCCAAACCGTCATGAAGTACGTCGAAGTGGAGCTTGAGCCAGATCCGGCTGCAGGTACGTCCTCCCCTTTTGCGAGAGGGTCTCCATGGTGGTGAGGATGAATGACCCGGACAGGTCCGAGGTCACGGAAATACTCGATATTCGTCCAAAGGGGCACCTTGCTGCATGGCCTCGCGACATCGTTGAGGACTTTCATGTCCGAGCGGGTCATAGGGTGTCAACTTTTAGTCTAGGGTCCAAAGCTGGTGTAGACCACATTCTGCAGTTCTGGTCCCGTGGTCGTCGTCGGCATGATAGGATCTGCGGACGGCAAAGCCTGGCGAAACCCACGTGCTACGCTTTACTGCCTGCCACCTGGAATGGGGAATTTCTTCCTCTGTACCCAGAGGTGCGCACCCAGACGTCACGTCAGGTGTGCCAGGGTGCCACATTGCCATTCTTTATATAGGTTGATGACAACGCCCGATACCATCCCTGGTGATTATCGCTGTGGCAGGAAAACCACCTCACTCCGCCAGCATGGATGGGATTCGCTCGATTCCAATGCCAGCGTCCGCCTCTCTTGTCCGCGAGGAAAAGCACATTGTTCTTGGCCGAGTCCGTCCCTGTCGAGCCTTCGCGTTCTCTTCGGGACCTGCGCTTCCGTCCCTGTCG
>JADWPL010000069.1:0-12605 GCA_016109495.1 Phialophora tarda | reverse complement strand
TAGTCTGTTCCGCCGATCTTCCCACATATTGTGACGTAATCCGAACCACGCCCGAACGACCATTGGTACCACTGGCTGAAGCTGCGGTCTTGCCTGAAGCGGCCACACCTGCACGACCAGTGTCTCTCGATGAGATTGCTAAGATAACCCAACAACTGGAACAGGCAGATATCGGAGCAGAGCCCCTGAGTGGTGATCAGTTGTTCCTGGAAGACCACGACGACGATGCCGACGACGACAAATTTGGCGGATACCGCAGGGACTTGTACTCTGATGGAGGTTCGGACAACGACAAGGATTTCACTGCGTGTAGTGGGGATGATTGCGGTTGGTGTGGTCACTGTGACTATTGAGGCTATCCCCATTGAATTGCAGTAGATATGATCGATTGGCCACCTGCAACCACCCTCCTACGCCTGCCTGCCATTACTCTTCTCGCTGCTCATTCGCTGCTGATTCGCCGCCTGCTGAACCCGTGTCCTACGACTTTTGCTTGCTCCTTTTTTCGCTGGTTCATCAAACCGCCCCTATCCTTCCCTTTCTGTCACCACCCTCATCCCCTCGCCACTCTTGCTGCTGCTTTGCTATTACTTCCCTCGAGCATACCCTGAAGAAGTGCGCCCTCACCTAACTCGTTCGGCTCCTGTAAGTCTAACCCACTCGTCAGATTCGTCCCCCACCGGCGCTGGCGGTACTGGTGCCTCTTCCATCGCTGTCCCATCTACTGCTGCCTCTTCTATCGCTGTCCCATCTACTGCTGCCTCTTCTACGGGTACCTCTGCGTCCCAAATTGGGTGCCTCTTCTTCTTGTCCTTCTTGGACTTGTTGGAGACTTCCCGGGGGTTTATGCATTCGTCCGGTCGCGGTTTTGCCGTGGCGAGCGTCTCTTCCGCGGGAGAGGTGGACGGATCATCGCACGATGCCGCTGTTTCTTTGGGTAAAATACATCCGCACTACGCCGGACAGGCCACTGCTGGAACTGGGCATGAATGGCTTTCAGCGCTGGCCCCCTTAAGTGGTGAGGCTGTCGACGAAAGTGGTTGTTAATCGAGTCTCCTGAATCACCACCACCCCGGATCCACACCGATGGCAAATCACCGCGCCCAGCGATTCTTCAAAGTGCAACGGTTCCTGCAGGAGAAATTCTCCCATTGCTTGGACACTCTCTGGACCTCGCTGACGATGGCAACGACGACTTGTGCCAACCCCAATTCCATGTTATGGCATAACATGCCAAGAGCCCCTGAACTAGAGCCATGATCCTGTCCCTCGCATACTCGTGCTTCTCTGTCATCCAGCGGATTCATGCTCAGTAATAGCTTAACCTAAGTAACGTGGTCGTTCAAGGTGCCCTACGGAGAAGCATTCCATCGCGAGAAAGACACTGTCGTCATTCTCGTACCATCCCTCGAGCGTCACAAAAAGAGCGGGAAGCTACACTTCTGCATCACATTCCAGACATAGACCCTAGACTGGGACCTGCCCGAGACGGTTTGGCCAGCACATGTACCTCCCTCGTGTACTCAATCTTAAAGGATTCCATCCGGCGCGTTCGGGCACTCTTGACCGCTTTTTCGCAGTAACTCGGTCGCCCTCCTTTTGCACCTCTAGCCAAACGTCGCCGACAGCTCGAACGCCAATCCGTCTTTCTTGTGCCATAACTTCTCTAACTTCACTCTTCGCTTACCCTGCGGGACTGCGACGCAGACTCCGTTTTGAAGGATGGCCATCGTTATTGCAACATCGAGCTTGGAATGCTCTAGCAGATCCGAGTTTGAAAGGTTCGCTGTGGAGGAAGGCCTTTGAACGGCAGGACATCTCAGTGTCCAAAGTTCAAGCACAATACTTTCTGCCCACGTCCAGTAGTATTGTGAGACAAAAGGAGTCGTGATGCGAGGCTTGCCTGGGGACAAGCAATTCAGTACACCTGCAGGCAGAAAATGTCGTCTGTGCCAAGCAGTCGCGGGCCGGTCGGTCGCGCTCTTCAGGCACCTCAAAAGAAAATATCATTGCCGCATTGGATACTGCTCAGCAGTGGTTGGACACTGAGCCCGATGGGGTGTATTCTCTCATTCCAGAAACAAGGCTTCTTCCTTTTATGCAAGACTGGTAAATATTGCCGTCGACGACCATCCAGTATTGATTTACGTACAACAATGCGAGAGTTATCCTCCGGGCGAGCATTCGGCCAATAATCGGCACTCTTGCGCTTCCGTCGCCGTTCCCCGGGCAACACCTCTCGCGTCTAACGCGCACCTACGCGTCTGTCGTTATGTTCTTTGGGTTGGCACTCACCACACCGAACGTCCTTGCCTCTACGCATCAGCACCCACTACATTCCTCTCGCACCTGTTGGCTTGCCGTTCAATTCTCAAGACATGGTACTACCGTTTTCTGGAGACGACCGAATTACCGATTGGCTCGATGATATTGAGGTTGACTCCCATACCATCGACCCCGCACAGTCCCGTCCTCGCCGAGCAACGTCAACCTCAAGTTCTGCACATCTCAAGCGCAAATTGGCAGTCATGGACGACAAGACGCCCACGGCCAAGAGAACACGAGTCGATATCCTCGCACTTACACCCGCTCAGAGTCTTCGGCGCACCACCAGCGAAGACACGCGCAGTTCTACCACTACGTCTCGAAGTCGCAGTTCAAGTCCCTCCAAAAGGAAGCATGAGCTTCTTTTCGTGACTCCCAGCATCTCTTTCCAGGAAGAGGAGGATTTGGTGTCTCGGCAAGCAGAGTTCGAGAAGACGATACCGTGTTTCAAATCTCTTATGCAGGCAGTCCAGAGTGCACAAAGCCGTCTCCCGAAGTCACTCGAGGTGAGTTCCTTTGTTCCAGGAATGAGACTGGCGTATGTCCTCACTAACCAATACAGGCGTTCCTACGTTCCCGTCTCGGATCATTCAAGCCTGCCCTCTTTGTTCCCTTCTCCGATGACAGCGATCTCGACGCCTTCGCTGACCTCGCCTCCGATATCAACAAGTGGAGTGGAAACATTAAGCTGTGTAGGGAGGAGAACGTGACTGAAGACGAGTGGTGTGATAAGCTGGTCTATAAGATGCTGGAAGCAGCAGCGGACAGGTTGGACGGTTCTGCACGTGTCGAGGTTGCGAACGTGTTGGTTTTTCTCTCGCTCTCGTTCAACGACGAGACGCTAATCACCGTGCAGCAAAGCTATCGATGTCTCGCCTCCGGCACTACTCCCTACAGACGAAACCAACCGAGGCCAGAAAAAAAGAGTCGACTACACGATATGTTACAAACTCCCTGACAGACGCAAAGTCGTCAAGACACTCAAAAAATACGGCACTCACTCCTTCACTCAATCCAACCACGAGAGACTTTGGAACCGCGTTCTGTTATCTCCCGTCGAGGTGAAGCGGGGGAAAAGTCCTAGGGATGGAGAATCACAGCTCGCTGTCTGGACTGCGGCTGGATTCAAGAAGCTCCAGGAAATACGTGATTGGCATCGACAGACCACCTGGACGCGCCCGGCCGCCCAACCCTTATGGCTTTGGGAAGATGGCGAGCTCAAGCTCTACGTCGCATTGATGGAAACATCCAACGAAATGGTCATATACCCGCTGGCAGAATGGCAGCTGAAGCAGGATGCCCAGCTGGTGAGTGCACTAATCTGCATCACCAAAGTCATGCAGTGGGCAATGACAGAGTATCTTCCCTGGTACAAAAACCTGGTGGGCTATGTTGACGACGATGAGGATGCCGGGGAGGGAGATATGTCCGCAGACACGAATGGTGAACCTGATGGACAACAGTAGCCCTTCAGGATATAGCAAGACTGAGGCAAATTGAACACACGTTAAATGCAAGACGCCGATTCCAGGCATAGAGTGAAAAGATTCCGACAAAGGTTTGGTCCTAACACTAACACTGTTCCAGTCTGAATCAATGGTATATTCACATATAAGTAAGGTCTGGGCGTGAGGGGAGCGACCATTGATTCATGAACTATCGATTCACTAACAAAATTCTGCTGACTCAGGAAACATCAGTTTCGCACAGGTGACAGAACACATTTCATCCCGCATCACCACCACACTACAGAAATCTATTATTTTGAGAGTGTGCGTTTGGATGATATGGTCAACACTCCATCTGAGCGAAGTTTTAGCTTCTCTGACTCACGGCGCGGGTCAGCGGTGGGCGATGAAGCGTTGTTGACCAGCGAAACTGCGCTGCCGCATAGTTGATTGACTCTGTCGAGCGAGGAGGCAGGCTGGAGACCCATGATGATCTGCCCCTGTTCCTCCGGGAAGAATCGTACGAAGCCGAAAGGCATCGACAAGGATAGGAAGTCGGGATAGGCGACAGAGTCTCCTGGTAAACCCCCAGCCGTCACCATCAATGTACTACCGCCCCATGGCCATCAGGCGCCGGGCACCCAGCGGACAGAAGACGTATTCGGTTGCCTGAATAGGTTCGGGAAGAGCCGCTGGCCGACGATCCAGAGATCGAGGGTGCTCGCGACGTCGCCGTACACCAATATTCTCAGTAGCTACAGACACAATACCGCAATCCTACCTTCAGGGGGTGAAGAGAAGGCGGGAAGGAAAGGACGGCGATAGCGAGAAGACAGCCGAAGAAGGACGGGGAAGGTAAGCGAACAGACGAAGAAGACGAAGAATTCGAACAGCAGAAACGCATGAGGAAGGGAAGGCTTAGAAGTATTGACGGGTTATCGATCGATCAAGGCCGAAAGGGGGGAGAGAAGAAAAACTCGGATGTGTGCGGCCGGCTGGGGCTTGCCTTGAATTGGAGCTTGGTGCCTTTGGCGCCGAAGAAGAGCTGGGGCTCGCGGAAGTCGCCCATGCCGGGCACTTCGCGGATGATGCATCTCACCTCGTCCCAAATAGGCCCGAGGTACTCCTGCTGAAGGTGGTAGGTCAAGGTCTGCTGGGCCTGGTAGCCTGCGCCGTCGACTAGGCGCCACTCGGTCTGGCGGGCGCGTGAATTGGCGACGGCATGGCGGTAGCTCGCAGGCAGGTGCTGGGTGACATGGGCAGGGCAGACCGTTTAGCTGGCGCGCCACCAAACCTGCATGGTCCAGCGCTCGAGCTGCTCCTGTGTCATTCCCGTGAAGTCGCGTCCAGGCTGCTGCGCCAGGTACGGGAAGCCAACATGAAGGGTGACCACCTGGGAGGCCACCGTGCAGACGTTCCCGGCGTAGAAGTGCGGTAGGTCCTGGAAGAGGACGGCAAGCCGCTCGAGAGCTTCTTCTTGGAGTGCGGTGGCGGGTACATCATTATACTGGTGAGCCTCGGTATGCCGGTCAGTGGTGATGTTTTGCTTCATGAGTGGCACGGGCTGGTTCGATAGGCCGTGCCGACATGCTGCCAGGCTGTACAGGAAGCCCAGCGAGCTGTCCATGTCATTATGCTGGCTACGCGGATGGACCCTCATTCTGTTGCTCTTCATGGTGGATTTCCCCTTCTTCTCAATCTAAGTCCCAGAAAGGAGAGGGACGAATTCAGGCGGGGACGGGAGGGCACTTTTCGCATTCATGGACGCCTGAATATGTGCCGCATAGGCTGCCCACTGTAATGCCTTCTCACGCGCCCGGCGAAATTCTCGAACCCGCGGAAACGTGTCTGCCACCCGCGCGAAACATGTTTCGCAGAGTGAGGCGTTCTTGCGGACCAGGGGGGAAATCATCCCAGTAGCTCGTATCCCACACGATGTCCGTGTAGCGGCCACACGCCTGGCATAGTCCCACCTCTTGTGCCCCCGTCTCAAAGCCGACCGGAATCCATTCACCGGGCGAGGCACGCAAGAGGCACGGGGCGCAGGTCACACGGGTGGGAATTTCGCAGGCGGTGATGAGCGGCACACGCTTGTTGTTTTCCTGGGGTCCAACCTCGGGACGACCGGTTTGCGCGGAGGGAAGGTCGAGGTGCCCTTGACGGTAACCGCAGACCTCGCACGCGAGCGCTAAATCCTGGCGTAACAGGGCCCGTTCGGCGTAAGCGCGACGGATGTTTTGTGAACCTGCGACCTCGTACCACCGTTCAATTTGGTCTGGAGTCGCTGCCTCCCCGCGGCCCAACGCCGTGTTCGCAGGTCCTTGACCAATTCCGCGTCAGGGTGAGTTTCGATGAGTTCGACGCCGAGCTTGAGCTCGCGATTCGACCGGATGGTAGGTGCTTTCGGTGGGTGGTCGGTGATGGTTTCGAGGAAGTGGCGGCTGGTTTGCTTGAGGCTCGCAACGTCTTCGATGGACAGCTGCTCGATGACCATGTGTTGACATTCACGAGGGAGGGCGAGGATCCGGAACGGAGCGGTATTTATAGCTGTAGCTACGTGAGGCAGAGGCGCGTCGTTCCACGAGGCAGGACGAGGAGGAAGATCAATCGGGGCGACCAAGGTGGTGGTAAGAGGAAGATAAGGATTGAGGCGAAAGGATCAAGGTCCGGCAGATAGCGTCTCCTTAAGTGAGGTGTACTAGAAGTGTTGTTAGGGTAAGGTGTGCCAGAAGTGTCGTTAGAGTGAGATAAAAAGGACGGAAGTTTTCCTAGTGATGCGGCCTTCCCGATCAGCCCGTCGCTGGGATTTAATTGTAGAGAAACTCCCGTAAGATGTCGGCGTCACCCGTGGTGAAGACTGAGAGACGGGTCATCGTCGAGGAAGGATGGACCCCCCCATTGAACGACGTCCCTACGTATGCAGGCGACCCGAAGAGGTGGTGGTTGTCGAAAACTCAGCGATGCGGTGCTTGTTGTGCCTATCCCAGTCGCGCAACACATGAAATGCCCCCAACACCCGGCGACTTCGCGCCACGCAGTGCACGTGACCAACGCCCAGCATCGGGGACGAGGCGCAACCGCGGTGTGGCGTATGGTGGTGACGGCACGGCACACCAGGAGAAAAGCAGGGCGAACGCTGCCACCGGTGTCAGACCCAACCAGAGAGAGAGCGAGAGGAAGGAAAAGGTCCCAAACCTCCGGTGCGCGCCGCGCAAGATGAATACTTCCCTCTCCGATGGTCTCGGTCCGCGCGCCTATGATTCGTCCCATCGAGTCGAGGAACTGGCCAGCGCCAACCCTCCATCGGGCAACTCATCCACATGACGATCTTGAGCGAGCCCCAGTCCTGGTCGATCACGAATCCCCCCGTTTACCATGTCGGGCACGGGGCCAAAACACCTCCAGCTCCGGTCTTCGACCGATCGGTCGCCCGGTGAAATTGAACGTCATCGTCTTCCGATTCCGATACGGTGCGTGTCGCCAGCTCCTCACATACGTCGAATGCCTCGTGGTGCGCTTTGCGTCATATGGAAAGTCGACCACGTTCTTGATCCGACGCGTCCTGCCGTCTTCCTTAACCTCTTCGGCTCTCGAAATTTACTATCTTGAACTGGTCGACGGTCACGCGAGGACCGTGTCGAGCGATCTGATCCGCCACGGGATCACGGGAAACGAGTGTTTCGTGGTCGGGTTCCTGGTGATAGTCTCGATTGACATAGGGTTAGACTGATTTCCTTGCCCGTGACGATGACGAGGACGGGCGGGCGAGGCACGATGCGGAGCTCTTTGGTGTGGACCAACCTACTCGTCCATGGCCAAGGTTATTTTTCTAGACCACTTCTCCGCGTGACGGCCCCGATCTCTCTCTCGATTCGGCGTCGTCGGTCCAGGGCGAGACCAGGGCGGGATCGTGGGTCGTGGTACGGTCACGAGTAGTTCACTTCTTTTGAATCGCGGCGAGACTTCTCGATGGAGGGTGATCCAATATCATTTTCAACCGACTGTAGTCAGTCTCCTTCATCATACTGCAGCCGTGATAAGTCCCTCTTCGGTTCCTCTGGATCTCTCACGCACGCCTCATCTCCACGATCGACACATCATGTTACATACTCAGGGTCCGTCTCGACGCTTGGTGTATTGGCCGGCTGTTGCGCAGCCCAGTAAGCCACCCATTCCACCACCAAAGTCTCTCCTCCGTCAAGAAGACCACGAACTTCGACATCCAGATCCTCCATTGGTGCAGCCCTGCCATTGGGATCGTCCACACTCAGCACCCAGCTCTCCCGCGGCTCATGGAACCAGCCATATCCAGTTTGTAACGTGGTGATCAGTTGACGCATGATGAAGTTGATGGTACTGCTACGGGAGCAGGCAATGGTGCAAGTGCGGGTCTCGACGGTCGGCTGTGTCCTGCCATACTCTCGTGGCACTTGGTAGTTGACGCGGACATGGATACGCTGGTGTGTGGACGGAGGTATACCCACCCAGCGTTTGAGGTTGGCCATGGCATTTCGCAATTTGTGGTGTCGTTGGTTTTTCCCGCCGCGAGGAAATTTACCACCCGTAGACATGCGGGCGATAAATGTCCGAGCCATGGCGAGCTGAACTGACCGAAAGATAACTTGTCAACGGAGACCTACCAACCGGAATTTGCCATGAGTCACTTACGGTTGAAGAAGGTCGGTTCAATGATTGACTTGCAAGGTCTGGCGGAGGACAAGGCCCGGGACGAGGACTAACGCGCTGAGAAGGGTAACAGAGAGGTGCTTGGACCGAGATGAAGGAGGGATGGAGAAGAGAAGGTCAGATAAAACGAAAGGAGAGACACCAGCGGGTGAGTGAGAGTGAATAGTGACTCCAAAGTGAATACCGACGGTGAATAGTCACCGCGAGGTGAATGCCGACCGAGCCTCGTGCCGATACCAGCATTGTGTCCGCCTCTGACTTGGTTCATCTTCCAACGTCGGTTCAATACTTTCCCATTCTTGAACGACACCGAGATGCCATTCATCCCCGGGAGCAGCGTACATTGACTGAATGACCATTCATCTTCCGGATACACGCCCGTTGAACTCTGTTGGGGGGGGACTCTTACCATTCATCTCCTCGCGAAGGATTCTGCCACACCCTCTTATTTCTTTCATCTAACATTCATCAGTACACCACCACCGGTCATTCTCACCGGACTCTCATCGATCGCCCCTCGACGACGTCGAGTTGGGTGGTTAATGCCACTTCTCGCGACATACAGACCCTCCATCATGACCCACGGTCAACAGAAGGATATGGTAAGACCCAATGATAGGAGTAAAGGCACCGCCAAAATCGACGCGCAAAGGTCTGTCCGACTCTTTGCTCGCGAGGGAGAAGACTCAACGCCGTGCGTGCTCGTCGATAGAGCTTCCGGAACGGTCGATTTTCCTAGTGTGCGCTAATACGCCCGTCCTCGAAATCGAATAGGAAGTGCCCCAAGTTAGTAGGTTGCTTGAAGTCGCATCGATTGCCGGAGATGAGATACACATCTGTTAGGATGTCTTGGAAGTATTCGACGCAAAATGGATCGAGCCCTTTCAAGGCATCCTCCTGACGCTCTTCCTGGATGTCGGGCTTGATACTGCGGAGGAAATCGACGCGAAATTGCTGCAGACAGGTGTGGACCATCCAGAAGATGAGCTGATCACGAATCCGTTCATGCTGATGGTGCTGCTTGAGCCATTCCAGTGCCAGTTCCAGACGCCGTGTCGTGTGGAAGAAATCCTCCACTTGGCCGCCACGACGGAGATACTGCCCACGCAGCATGCTGTTGCCAAAAAGCATTCGATCCGTCACTTTCGACTTGACAACCCAAGCGCTCCCAATCAATGCGTGGTTCCAGCCAGCAATACCCATATCGTGCAAGTGTGTTGCAAAAGCCGAGGCCATACCAGATACGTTGCTGAGGCGGGTTTCCAACTTCACGCTCGCGCCGACTCCACCACAGAGCTGATTCTCGATGCAGTTGATGTCCCCCAAGCACAAACCGGAGACAACGCAATGCCATGGCCGTCATCTTCGTTTGCTCCCATGTCACGAGATCTGTCGACACTGAGCACGAATGATCTCAAAGAGACTGGCAAAATTATCGGACACTGCGCCACGGGAAGCTGAGGTAGACCTCGGTCTTGGTTTCCCAGGCGTACGAAGTACAGTCATCGTGGGCGACTTCCAACTCTTCGCGCGGCGCAAGTCGAAGTCGTTCCGTGAGAGCATGAAACAAGGCCCAAGAGATGCGGAACTCAGCGCGAATACCAAAAGACTTTTGACGAGAATCGCGAAGCCCTTGGTGTGACCGACGTTTACTGGCGCAATAGGCGCGTTCAAGGACTCGAATGTCACGTCGGTGGCCTCCCGCCAAGTGATGGGCCGCCTGTCGGATTTAGGCATCCAATGCCATCTCTTCCAATCCGTCATTGTCGAATGGTTTGCTTTTGGCCGCGTCCCCGACTTCCTTTATAGATACAGCTGAATGTATCGAACTCCACAATAGAGTCGAGAGTGCTTCGGTGGTACACTCGTCACCGTGGCGGCTTCGTGCAACATGTTCTGGTCATAGTATCGTTGTCCTCGGCCACTTTTGGCGGGCGCCTGATCATCGTACAGTCGCTTAATGATTTTTTCGAGACAACAGCGCTTCCATGACAGGACCTGGGCTTCTTCGTCGATGTGCAACCCCTCGGACGCGAGCCGACTCGCTGTGGGGCAGATCTCGGTGGCGAGGTCGACGAATGTTCGCTCCCAGTCGACGAATTCCCCGTCAAAGACACCTGCAAAGTATGAATCGAAGTGCTCCATCGCATCCAAGAGCGTGGGCCGAGAAGAATTGGTCTACTGATATACAGTACAGCCGTTTTCGATTGCGCCTTCACCCCTATTTCGAGTTCGATTTCGATTTCTTCCATTGGCTTTGCAGAACAACTGTCTAGCCAAGCATTGTACTTACCTCTGACCTACCCTCATTTACCTTGTATGACAAATTTCCGTAGCCCCCATCTCGACCCTCCACCATCAGCCTCATCTTCGTCGCCACGCGTTGTGCTCAGCCTGCCCCGTTATCATCGCATATCTGACCACCGCCCGGACGATCTTCAAGTTGGGTGTTCATCTTACCACTGAGCCGTCAACCCTTGAGCCGTCAGGACAGCGATTCCGCGATCTCCCCCCGAGCATGTACGACTTATCTCCGTACCGGTCTCGTGCCTCTTCGATCATTTCCGATCGTAGATCTTAGTAGCAGGGGCAATGGAGGAGGGAGTGGCGTACTGGGACAGGCAATGATCAATCAATGGAATGCGGTTTCGCAAGTCTACAGCCATACTCACATCGCCCCTCAGCTTCAATTAGTCCATGGCGTTGGCCGCGTACCCCCGGCGTATCTCATCCGTGGCACAGTCGGGTAAGGACATTCTTGGTGCCATAAGATGACCATCTGTAAGCCCAGGGAGGCTGACGTAAGGCTCTGTGTAGAATGACTTAATTGACTTTCTGTAAAAGTAAGTTCAATCTATCTGGCCTGAATGTGACCAGCTCGCCAGGCAACAGCGCGCAGCAGTGACCATGTGATAGCACGTGACTCTTGAGCTAAGCCTATCAGGGTTAGGGCCAACAACCGATCATGCCAGGTTCTTCCTTATTGATTTAGTCTGAGTTCTCTCCCTCCTACCGCCGCCGCCTTCGCCGATGCACGACGGCTGGTAGATCAAGCCAAATACTATCATGATGACCCCTCAGCAAGGGGCTGTGGTGTCTGCTCGTTCTTCGCTTCCCTATAACGATCCTGATGCCGTCGATGTACTCATTAGCTCAATTTATGCAGCTGCTGCCCATAGAGCTGATGTTTCGAGGCATCGGTGGTGGGAATACTTGGACCAGGACCTCTATCCTCTAGAGTTCTGTTTCCTAGAGACTGCGCCAATGACCGACCATGTCTTAGAGCTCTTGAACAAGATGCCGTCGATCCCGCGGCTTCCGAGGCAACCTATCTTGTCGCGCATGCTCTCATGCTGGCGGAAGTCTGCGGCACCGCAGCAAGCTCAACTTGTCGAAGCGCGGCTTTCGAACATTGATGCAGATCTTGGTACATTGCTTTCGTGGATCTGCACCCAGTATGGCGGTACCTTTCGCCGAGCACCTGACAGTTTGCGCTTGAGTGGTGTCAACTCGCCTTATCAATTCATTCTCACGGAGGCGCCTTGCCCGACGGAGTCAACTCTGTATCGCAAGATCGGCGGAAACTCAACTATAGCACTCTTTCACGGAACACAACTCAGATGCCTGTACACAATATTGTGTGATGGTTTACGGCCTAGACGCTTCAAAGGGAAGGATTGGTATAGTAGCAGAGTCTGGCTCGCACTAGAGGCTCCGAAGGCCCTCCGGTATACGCACATGAAGTCTCGCTCTGAATTGTGGCGTAACAGCATTATCAAAGAACCACATGTCCTCCTCGGATGTGAATGCCGAATGGATTCCACGACAACGACCCAAAACCGCGATGATGCCCGCATTGCGGACGACGAGCTAGCACTCAGTCCTGATTGTATCATCGTCCGCTACGTTGTAATATTGGATGGCCGGAAGGCGGTTGAAACAGTGGCCCCAGATCTCGGTAAGGAGATGCTTCAAAAGTTTCAAGGATGGCCGAAAACAACAGGACAGGAAAGGGTGGAATGAGGAATCCAGTGGAAGACATTAGACGATGAATTTAGACTCGTTTGGTGTACCGTGTCAGGCGGGCGGGGGGGGGGCGGGGGGGGGCCGGGGCGGCGCCCGGGGGGGGGAGGGAGGGGAGGGGCG
>JADWPL010000068.1:0-12792 GCA_016109495.1 Phialophora tarda | reverse complement strand
ACCCCACGTGACTTCCTCGGGTAACCTTCCGTAGTGTGCTCCGGGCGAGGCCGCTCTAGAGGTCAAGTCGTAACAGTCTATCCTTAACTATACTATAGTAGTTACCCCTATTTACTGGTAAAGATAAAGGGGAGATATAAAGATTTATTATTAGATACTAGTATAGAAATTAACTTAATATCTTTAAATTTAGTTAAAGACTTATAATTATTTTAGTATTTATATAAAGTAAGATTTATCTATAATACTATAGAATTTAATAAAGATTATAAGAAGTTTATTAGTATAATTAAAGACTTTATAGTAAATATTACTAGTATTAAGGTCTTAATAAATATATATATAATAAATACTCTAAACTTATAGTATTACTTTATTCTAGGTTAGCTATTTTAAAAATCTATATAAGGTTTTATCTAGAAGAAGAATAATAATATCTATATTAAAAGCCTAATTAATAGCTTTATTAATAAGTATATTTAGATTATCGCCTAGACTACTCTAGATATTAAGGATAGGTAAGAAATATAAATAATAGTTAAGCTTATATATATAGTCTCGTTAAAAGACTAGATAAGTATAAAGAACTAAAGAAACTTATATTTACTATAGTAAGGGCTTAATAAAATAGAGGAAAAAGACTTATTATTAACTTTAAACTAAATAAGAATAATAACTTAATATTATTTATAAGTACTTTTAAGATAAATAATAATAATAATCTTTAAGACTAGTATTTCTAAGCCTAATTCTTTAATATTAAAGATAATAATTTACTAGTAAGATCCTTAACGCTAGTAAATACTAAAGTATTAAAGTAAGATCTAGAGAATAAGTAATAATATAAATAATATAGAGTAAGAAGACCTCTAGAGGCCTAACTTAATACTCTATATAAGAAGAAGATAGATAAAATAAGGCCTATAGATATAAATATTTAAGATAATTTAATATCTAGTAACCTAATAAACTAGTAAGTAAGAGTAAGAAAAAGGGAGTAAGAATCTTTTAATAATTAACTATATATATTCTTAAAATAAATTAACTCTTATCTTATAAAGTTCCCTTATAGCTAGTATTTAATACTAAAGTATCTAGAAAAGCTAGTAATTAGCCCTAATCTAACCCTTAAAGAGAAGAAGGTTCTTATAGAGATTCTATATAACTATAAAGAAGCCCTTACCTAGAATATTAAGGAAATTAAATAAGTCTATTATAAAGTTACTTCTTTATAAGTAATTCGAATAATACCTTATACTCTATAGTAAGCTAAGAGTTTCCTTATTCTAAAGGTACTTAAGCTAATAGTAATTAGGCTAGTTAAAGAGAAAATTAATTTAGAGCTCTTTAAGCCTAGATATAGCTTATATAGGAATCTATACTTCCTTATTAAGAAGAAGAAGCCTAATAAGTATTATTTAGTAATTATTACTTAAAATATTAATTATATAATAATCTATAATACTAACTTACCCCTATTATCTAATAACTTTATAAAAAAGTTTATAAGAATATAAATAATCTCTCTCTTAAACTAGCTCTCTAAATATAACTAAATTAAACTTATAAAGAAGAGCTAAGACCTAATAAATATTTATATACTACTTAATCTAGTCTATTATATAATACTACTCTAGGGTATAATAAACTCTATAGTATAATTTATATAAATTATTAATAATATTCTAAAGAAGTAAATATTAACTACTACTTAACTATTCTTAAATAATATTACTATAAAAGACCTAAAGATAAACTATTAGTAAAATAAGATAGCTTTAGGGCTAAGATATTTTATAATAGAGTATCTAATTAATCTAGATAAGGTTCTACTTAATCTCAAGTTTACTAAAGCTACTATTATAAAATAGAAGCTATAGCTTTATATAAGGGGAATTAAGGTAGTTAATTATATTTATAAGATCTAGACTTAGCTAATTCTAATAAATTAGCTAGAGCTATATAGGTTCCTTAAAATCTATATATACTATTATATCTAGATCTCTTACTTTATAATAATAGCTAAACCCCTATATAACTTACTTTAAAAGAATATTATTTAGATATAAGTAGAGATTTATAATAAAAGTATATAAGAATTAAAAGAAGCCTTAATATTATCGCTTATATTAATTAGTATTAACTATAATAAGACTAGTAGTTTAATTATCCTTACTATTAATACTAATAAAAAAGATTAGGGAGCTATAATTATATAGGTTAATTTAGTAATAGGGAGACACTAAGCTATAAGATATAAAAGTAATATTTAGTTAAAAGCTAAATAAGAGTATAATATATTAAAGAGAGAAGCTTAAGAGTTACTAAAAGCTCTTAAGAAGTTTAAGTAATAGCTATATACTATTTACTTTATTATTAAGACTAATACTATAACTCTTATAGTATAGCTTAATTACTAATTAATAGATTTACTTAATATTATTATTAGTTAATAGCTAGTATAGATTTATAAGTTTAACTTTAATATAAAGTATATATTTAAAAAGAAGAATATAGTTACTAATACCCTCTCTCGCTATCCCTTAACTAAAGAAGATATTTAGGAGATAAAGAAAGAAGAAGATATTAATAATTAAATTAAAGCTTAAATACTCTTTATATATAGTAGTCTTTAATTAATTAAATAGAAAAGAACTTAAGTATAGGTTAAATAGTAGTTAAATAGCGTACTTAGAAGATAATATAACTATTACTATAATAGCTATAAGTAGTAATACCTCTATAATAAGCTATAATACCCCTATAACTAGTATATAAGAAGTAATTAGCCTTAAGGTATCTTAGTATATAAGACGCGATAGAGATACGCTACTAGATATATAAATAATAAATTAGTATTAAACCCCTAAATAATTTAGCTTAAATAGATATATAGAAGACCTAATAATAATTAAGGAGGGTCTTAAGTAAGAGAGGGTATTATAAAAGTAGCTATAAGGGTTAGAAGAGATTATTATATATATCTTATATATATTAAGTAGGGAATATATACTAAATATTAAGCTAGAGAAGAGGCTTATAGCGATAAAGGGTATACTAAAAAGAGCGCTTAAAATAAGGATACTCTTTATAATAATAAGCTTAATAACCTTATAAGTGTTAGTTATAAGTAGTATATAACTTAGAGATATATTACTCGCGTTAGGTTTTCTCTCTTAGCCCCCCCTAAGGTACTAGGTTAGAGTAACTATACTTAGGGTAAAGGGGAAATCTATAGAAGAGGTCCTAAAGGAGGTCTAGAGGATAATTATAAGGGTAATTATAATTTATATACTCTATAGTAGCGATATAGATATAATAGTCCTAAATAAGATAATAAAGGAGAGAGCGTAAAGTATTCCCTTAATAGTAGACCTAAAGGTTTATAGCTAGAACTATTTAGTTAAAGCCTTAGGGGTATCGCTTAATATATAAGTTATATTAGGAAGGAATAGCGATAATATATATCTTATAGTAACTATCTATAATAGCTTAAGAATACTTATAACTAGCCTAAAGATTATAAGAATTTAATAGCTATATAGTAAAATAGTACTAACTTATATATATACTATAGGTAAGTAGTAAAGCTTACTATTAATAGGCTTTTAAATAGAGGTAATATACTATATAACTATTTAGGGGGGTCTTATAATTAGTATATAGCTCTATAAGATATATTAATTTAAGAGGTCTCTAAAGGAGATCTAGTACTTTAAATACTAATAGTAAGGCTATATATAAGCTATATATATAAAGTATATAAGATATAAGAGATATACGAGCGCTTACCTAACTAGGGACTATAAGGAGGAGAAATCCTCTTATATAAACTATAAAAGAGAGTATCTAGTATAGTATTAATATAGCTACTAATTCTTCTAGACTTACTATAATAAAGTATAGCTATAGTAAGTTATACTTATTATATATATAGCTAGTATATAAAGTATACTAAGATAGTAGCTATAACTAGATAGCTAAATTAATATAATAAATAATAAGAGAAGATATAAACCCTTAAGGTAAGAGAGTAGCTAGTTATAGCGATATATAGATTAACTATCTAATATTAAAAGGGTAGTATAGGCCTTATTATAGAGCTATATTAGCTTTATAGGCGCTTTATAGGCGACTATTAATAGGGATAATATAGATATAGTACTAGTCTTTAAGGATAAGTAAAGTATATATTATTTAATATAACTATAGCTATAGTAATAAATATATATTACGCGCGCTCTTTAATAGCTTTATATAACTACTAGTAATTATAATCTAGGAACTTAGCTATAATAAAGGTATTTAATTAATATATTATCTAAAGCTATACTAACTAGTATATAAGGCGCTACTAATAATAGGAGTATACTTTATAATTAGGCTAGATATACTTATATTATACTAGAGATATAGCTAATTTAATCTAAATATTATAAGTCTCTACCTCTATATAGATAATATTTAGCTTATAATTATTAATATATATAGCTAAAGAGGCTAGAGCCCTATAGTTAGGGAGTAGCTATAAGTAATATACGCGCTAATAGAGATAGAAGGATAAGTCCTACTTATTAGAGACTTTAATATATACTACTTATAGTAAGGAGATATAGGAGTTATATATAAATAGTAAAGTAATTATCTCCTTAAAGCTATAAGGTATAAGGGACTAGAACTACTAATATAGAGAGGGGAGATAATATAGAAATAAGGCCCCTAGAAGCCTATAATTAATTTAATATTCGCCTTATACGCGTTAAGTATATAGATTAAGTACTATAATATAATTAATAAATAGACCTTTACTAAGGACTATATTTTAATTAAGATTACTCTAAGCCTTATAGTAAATATCTACTTACTTATAATAAGTATATAATATACGCTTAATAAGCTAAATACTAAGGCGCTTTAAGTAAACCTTAATAACTAATAGCTTAATACACTAGAAGTAATATAAGATATACTTATAACTCTTCTCTTAAAGTACTACTTAAGGGCTAGACTATCGCTATAGGCTAGACTAGATTAGTCGCTAAGAGCGATAAAGCTCCTTATAGGCGCGAGGCGTATAAGATATAAATATAATATAGCTAGGGTTAAATAGGATAAATAAGAGGCCTAGCACCTCTTAAACTAGCTAAAGTAGGAAATATAAAAGAATATAAGGGTGAACTAGAGGTGTCTAGTATAAGAACTATTAGATATAGTAATATAGAGCCTCTAGCGACTCTTAAGGTAAAGTAGGTGAGCTATACGCGAGCTATATATAAATCCCTATATTCTAGCGCTTAAGTGATAGGAAGGGGACGACTTAATATATAATAATATAATAAAAATATAAATTCTTATAGAGAAGTTCTTTCCTTAGGTACTAATAGCTTAATAAGAGCGTAAGTTATAGCTAACTTATACTTTAGATATCTTATAGTAAATCTCTATAAAGGAGATATAAGATATCTTAAATTAACTCCCCTTAAGGAAGGCCCTAAGCTTAAATAGTATTCTAAATAAGGTCCTTAAAGTACTAAGCTAAATATTTAGTAGACCCCTAGCGTATATAACTAGTATAGCTTTCGCGCGCGAGGAGCTCTTAGAGTTATATAAGGACTTAATAATAATTATACTATAGAAGAAGAGAAAGAGAGACTATAGTTTATCTAGTAACTATAGATTAATCGCCCTTAAGGATACTCTAGTAAAGGTAGTAGAGAAGGCGCTTATAAACTATATTATAGATATACTTAAGGAGTATAATCTCCTTCTATAGATATAAATAAGTATAAGATATAGTTAGTTAACTCTCTTAGCTATAAGTATACTTATTATATATATAAAGGCTATATAGAGGGCGTAACTAGACTATATAGTCTTAATACTAAGCCTTAATATAGTAGGGGTATTTAATAATATCCTCTATAAATACCTTCTCTAAATCCTTAAGGCTAAGAGGTTCTTAGACTAGCTTATAAATATAGTTAGAAGCTTCTTATATAAGAGATATACACGAATTATATATATAAGGTATTAGAGCGACTAAATAGCTATAAATATAAGTATCCTATAGGGGTCCCCCCTCTTATCTAGTCTCTTTCTCCTTTATATCTTAGGCCTACCTAAAGTAATAAAGAGAATACTAGATATCTAGAGCTTTAGGTTTATTAACAATATAAATCTTATTATATAGGGCGCGAGCGCTAAGGAGAACTATTATAGGCTATAAGCGATATACTTATAGTATAAAATATAAGCGAAATATAATAGGGTAAAGTTCGCCTTAGATAAGTACTAACTTATCTACTTTATATAAAGTTATTAAGCCGCGCGCGAGGAATATATATTTAGTATTACTATTATAGAGTACTAGATTAGGCTAAAATAAATAGCGATATAGGTACTTAGAGTATAGCTAGACTTTAAGCTCTTTTAGACTAAATATATAGTATATATAGCTTATAAGGGCCTAGTAGCCTCTACTATAATTATATACCTTATAATTATAATATAGGGCCCCTTTATAAGGAATATATATCTTCTCTATATAGCTATAGTTTAACTAGTTCTTCTCTATAAGTTATAGGAGTAGAGAATATAAGTTATAAAGAGCTCGCTCTTAAGATTATAGATCTAATTACTAGAAGCTATCTAGAATACTTACCTATAAAGGGTAATTAGGGGCTATCTCTAGATCTTATAAGTAACTCTAGAAAAGAAGACCTAGACCCCCCTAATTAATATTTATATTATCTTAGGTATAGCTAAGAGGGCTATATAAGCTAGATATAACCTAATAATAAGATATATATAACTTATAGCCTAAGCTATCTAGAATAGAATAAGGAGTAACCTAAACTTAATACTAAAACTAAAGAGAACTAAGCTTATAATTATAATTATCTAAAAGATCTAGAACTATAGAGAGACTAATCGCGAAGTATATATAACTTATAGCTAAGCTATATTTATAGTAAATATAATAAATAACTAGATCCTAAGGGCTATAGCGCGAAAGGACTAGAAGATAAGGTAGAAGGAGTAAGCTAGCTAGTATATAGGCCTATACTCGCTTATAGCCTAAACTATACTCTAGATATAGGATTATTATAAGCTCTATATATAGCTATTAAAGATATAAGTAATAATATTATTCTTAATATATATAGAAGTAATTAGCCTTAATATCTAGTTAGCGAGTATTTATATCCTAGATATTAACCCTTAGTGCTACTATAGCTAGGCCTACTAGATAGTTTACTACTTACTACTATACTACCCTAACTATAATTAGACTCGCCTACTATAAGTATATAAAATAAAGTAGTTAAATAAGATCCTCTTACGACCTAAGCTAGTAGCCTATATAATAAGCTAGCTAGTTATAAGCGGCGCGCTCGCGTAGCTTTAACTAGTATATAAAATTAAGGAGAAGGATATAATATAGCTAGCGCTATTTATTAACTATAAAAGGTAATAAAGGGATTAAGACCCCTTAAGAGCGAAGAAGAAGACTATATAAATAATAAACTTAAGGTAATAGGAGGAGGATACGACTTATATATAACTAGCGCCCGAGCCCCGCGCGATAAGCCCTAGGTTTTCTCTATTATAAAGTAGGGCTTTATCCTAAGAAAGGAGAGAGTCTATATAGTCCTAAGAGGAGATCTAGATTAAACTATAATAGAATTAATAATAATAATTAATTAAATAAATAATTTAATAAAAGAACTTTATAATAATAAAACTAATTATTATATATATAAGAGACTAATTTATAAAACTTAAAGAGCCCTATATAATTTAGCTTTTTAAAGAGGAATACTTAAAAGACTTAAAGAGGCTTATAAAGTATCTTTAAGATATATAGTATCCTAAAGATATAAGTAATAATAAATTCTATAAGCTATAATATAACTTAATTAATTACTTTATTTATAGTAAATATCTCTTTTAGAAACTAACTACTAATTAACTAAGTTAGTAAGTTATTAATACTAATACTAAGAAGCGATAGATTCTTAGGGACTTATATAATAACTCTAGATATTATAGATAAGAATTAATATATTAGAGAGTTTTAGATTAATACTTCTAGAAAGGCTAATATTAAGATATTTAAGAGTTTATTAAAATATATCTTAAGTATTAATTCTAAGAGAGTAGAAGACTATATAATAAGATATTTCCTATATTAGTTAATATATACTAGAAATAAGTTAGTATTAATTATACTTCTATACTAATATTATATAGAAAATAATATATTATTAAAGCTTAAAGTAACTTTAGTAAATAGATTAAAGTATATAAGATTACTACTACTAATAGCGCTACTATAGTAAAGTTTCTATAGAAAGAGATTATATATTACTATAGGTTATTTTAATAATTAATATATAATAGTAGGCCTAAGAATAAGGGTTAAGTAAGAGTACTAGTAAAGAAGTATAAGCTTAAGTATATTATAATTTTAGCCTATAATCTATAAGTAAATAGCTAGGTAGAGATAAGATATAAGGGGGTTATAAATACTCTATTAAAGATAACTTAAATAGATAGCTCTAGTACTTAAATAAATTATCTCTATACTATTCTTTAGGCTAATTATATAACTATAAAGTCTAATACTAAAATAATATTATATAAAATTAAATTCCTTAACTAACTAATTTTACTAATTAAGCTAGAGATTATAACTTAGAATATTATAAACTAGAATAAAGTTATAGATACTACTAATCTAGTTATAATAAGAGCTTAAGCGCTTAAGAGATAGACTAAAGACCTAGCTAAAGCTATAACTTATATAAATAGAATATAAAGAGCTAATAAAGAATACTTTAATAGATATTATAGCTTATATTTAGAACTATTTAAGGAAGGCTAGCTTATCTTAAGCTATAATACTATAGGATTAATAAATATATTATCTAAGAGAAAACTAGTATTTTATTAGTTTAGACTATTTAAGATTATAAAAGTAAGTTAAGAAAAAGATACCTATATATTAGCTAAACTTAATAGGGTATAACTATAGAGAACTTATATAGCTAGTTAACTTAAGAAGTTCTATTCGCGCTATATAGACTTTCTACCTTAGGCTATATAAGAAGATAAAGACTTACTATCTAAAGACTTCTAGAGAATATATAATATTCCTAATCTACTATAGAATAATAATAATACTATATCTAAAGAGAAACCTCTAACTTTAAGGTATTTATAGTAATAATATAGTAAAAGGCTTACTTAAAGATTAATAATCCTATTACCTATAGGTAAGGAGCTATATTTTAAGATAGTAGTTCCCCTAGTAATAAATAAGATATAAAGATAGTATAGAGTACTAGATATAGTTAGAGAGTTAATAAAGTAGTAATAGTAAAATATCTTACCCTCTCCTCTCGCGCTTAGCTATTATAAAGCGGGAGGGGAGATAAGATATCGCTATTAGTAGTATAGAAGATACTTAAGGTTATATTTCTTTTATTCTTTTAGTTATTTTATTTATTTCCTTAAATTTAAAGGTAAGGCTAGTATTTAGAGTATAGCTATAATAAAGATTCTTTTATTTAAATAAATAAGTTATTAATTTAGGCTATAATACTTTAAAGACTTATCTTTCTATTAGCTATAGAACTTTACTAATAAAAGTGAGAGAGAAGAGAATAAAGTATTATAATATAGCTAATAATAATAAATTACTTTAATAGTAAGATAAAGGAAGCTAAGTTTACTAGAGGACTTAAATAAAGGTACTTAGGATAAGGATAAATTAAGATTAGCGCTAGAAATTTAGCGCTAATTTTAATTAGTTATATATAATTATATAATTAGTATAAGAGTAGGGACGTATTATAATTAGTTAGACCCTAATATACTTAAGGGGATCGCTATATTAAATACTACTAATAGTAGAGTAAGTTATAATTTAGCTACTATAAAGATAGGATATTCTATAAAGCTAGATAATAAAGGTAAGAAGAGGAAAGTAGGCTTAGCTTATATATAATTATAGAGCTTTTAGACTTACCTCTCTTAACTACTTTACTTATAGTTACTATTTAATTAATTAAGTAACTATAAGGAGTTAGAATATAATAAGAGAGAGGTAAATAATATATCTAGTTATATCTAAAATATTTATATTACTATATCTTTACTTAAGAGCAGAAGCTATTTATTTATAGCCTATATCTACCCCCTTATATAACTATATTTATATTTATTTACCTTAATCTTTATCTCTCTATTTACTTTATACTTACCTTAAATAACTAGCCTTTCCTCTTTATTATAACTTTAATCTTTTAAGCCTCTAAGAGATACTTTTAATTAGCTTTTAGCTTCTCTATAACTATTAGCGCCTTCTTTAGAATTACTTTCTTCTTCTTTAGTGTATTAATTATATAATATTTAATACTTAACTTACTTATTATATAGTTAAGATATCTAAATAACTATATTAACTACTACTAAAGCCTCTAACTATATAGCTAAATCCTAGTTCTATAGTTCTATCTAGTAAGAGATAGAAGTATATCGCTCTTAATACTAATACTTTTAATAATTAATCTATAGTACTAGTATAATATCTAAATAAGTTAAGGGAAGTAGCTCTTAAGGATACTATTATCGCTATTAACTTTTAAGATCTTTAAGAAGTTAAGTATTTCTTAAGTAGTCTTAATAAGAAATATTAATAAATAGATAGCTAGTATAACTCTCTAGTAGAGAGAGTCTATAAGCTTACTAAATATTACTTACTTATTATTAAGAATTTTATAAGATATAAGAAATTAGAGAAGAGAGTAAAAGTATAATATTAGAAGTATAATTATTAAATAGAGTTTTATAATAATATTCTTAAGCTTATTTCTTATCTTAACTAGATTAGTATCTTTAAATAGAAATACCTTAAGTAGAATATTTAATTAGAATTAGGCTTAAAAGAGCTCTCTCTCTAGACTTTTAAGGAGTTCTTAAATTAATTAATTATCTTATATAGCGAAGACTTAATTATACTCTTTAATAAATATATAAAGATTTACTAATATTTAAGATAATATAATAAGTTACTATTATAGATACTATAAGTAGTCTTATATAAAATAATCTACTAATTAGCGAGAATTATATATAACTAAGGCGAGTATCGCTATTATACTATTATATTATATATTAGCTTATTTAATATATAGTTCCTATAAGATAGATTCTATATTTATACTTAAGAAGGATAAGAAGTAAATAAATATTACCTAGAATAGGCTAAGATAATTATATAGTTTAGTTTTATTAAATAAGCTAGTTTATACTAGACTAGTACTTTTCCTATTAACTATAATAATTTAATTATATTTAAAGAGCTTTATAATATAGTAATTAAGCTCTACTCTTTATCGCTTAAGCTACTATAATAGATCTCTAGCCTTATTAAACTAATAAGTTATTAGTCGCTTATATATTTAAGTACTAGTAACCTTTCGCTACTTATTATTAAGGACTTTAAAGATATTAATACCTTAAGAATACCTATAAGATATTCTAACTGTCCTAAGTCTTAAATTAATAATATTAGCTCTTCTATATATATACCCTTACCTATAAGGACTATTACTCTAGTCCCTCTATAACCCTAGTAAGGTACCCTAATAATTTAAGTAAGTTTAGCTAATACTATAAAGAGAGATTTAGTTTAACTTACTAGGCCTAAAGAGCCCTACCTTATAATTAAAAGTAAGGAATAGAAAGAGTAAATAAGGAATAATTTAATTAATATTAGAGCTATAGAGAAGAGAGCGCGACCTTTAACTATAATCTTTAGTAGTTCTACTAGTACCTTAATACTAAGTATAAAGAAGCTAAAGATTATATAATACTTTTATAATATTAAAGTTAGTTAATAAATTACTAATTAGAGAATATATATTATAAGTTCTATAAGTATTTCTTTCTTATTTAAATTAATCCCTCGTAAACTAACCTTAAATATATTTAAGAAGAGGCTAAATTTAATTCTAAACTTAAGTAAGTCTATAAAGTTTATTTAGTTAATAATTTAAAGATATATTAAGTAAACTAATTATACTAAGTAGAAGCTACTCTTAACTAGAAAGGATACTAAAGAATACTACTATTTTAGAGTAAATAAAATAGTTAATACTATAGTCTTAATTACGCGAAATCTTCTAGAGACCTACTTAATTACTTATATTTATATAGCTAAAAAAGAAATTAAACTATATCTTAATAGAATTTAGTAGTTTATAGTAAAATTTAAGGACTCTATAAAAGGACTTTAGAGTCTAATTAATTAATAGAAGTAAGAACTAAAAAAGAGAAGTTACTATATTCTTCCTAGTTATTCGGACTACTATAGTATTAATATTTCCTCTTATAGCTTAAAGATAGCCCTCCTTAGTCTAAATAGTTCTAGTTAAGTTAATAACTTCTTTATTAATATAGATATTATAGCTTACTAATAAGAGAAATAAGTAAGATATAAGATTATCTTAAGTATTTTATTCTATTCTTAGGTATGAAATTACTAATAATAAGATACTATACTTAACTTTAAAGCTTAGGGGAATAAAGATAACTATATAAGATACCTTCTAATCTTTAATAATAATCTTACTAGTAGAGGTATATACTAGCTAGTCTTTATTACTAATACTATAATATAGTTCTTCTTAATTATTAACTTATAACTTAAATATAATATAGAAATCTAATATATAATTAACTTATTTATTAAATAGTTAAACTAGTATATTTTTAATATTATAG
>JADWPL010000067.1:0-13875 GCA_016109495.1 Phialophora tarda | reverse complement strand
TATTATAGCTATACTCTAAATACTAACCTTAAATTTAAATTTAAGGAAATAAATAAAATAACTAAAAGAATAAAAGAAATATAATCTTAAGTATCTCCTATACTACTAATAGCGATATTCTACTTCCCCTCTCGCTTTATAATAACTAAATACGAGAGGGGAGAAGGTAAGATATTCTACTATTATTACTTTATTAATTCTCTAACTATATCTAGTACTTTATACTACCTTTATATTTTATTTATTATTAGGGGAACTACTATCTTAAAATATAGCTTCTTACCTATAAGCGATAGGATTATTAATCTTTAAGTAAGCCTTTTACTATATTACTACTATAAAGGTTTTAAAGTTAGAGGTTCCTCTTTAGAAATAGTATTATTATTATCCTATAGTAGATTAAGAATATCTTATATCCTCTAGAAGTCTTTAGATAGTAAGTCTTTATCTTCTTATATAGTTTAAGATAAGAAGTTTATATAGCGCGAATAAAACTTCTTAAGTTAACTAGCTATATAAGTCCCCTATAGTTATACTCTATTAAGTTTAGTTAATATATAAATACCTTTTTCCTAATTTATCTCTATAATCTTAAATAGCCTAAACTAGCGAAATACTAGTTTCTTCTTAGATAATATATTTATAGATCCTATAGTATTATAGCTTAGGATAAGCTAGCCTTCCTTAAATAGTTCTAGATATAAGCTATAGCGCTTATTAAAGTATTCCTTATTAGCTCTTTATATCCTATTTATATAAGCTATAGTCTTCACTAGATCTCTTATCTACCTCTTAAGCGCTTAAGCCCTTATTATAACTAGGTTAGCTATATTTATAACCTTATTCTAGTTTATAATATTCTAAGTTATAATCTTAAGTTTAATTAGTAAGATTAGTTAATTAAGGAATTTAATTTTATATAAAGTTATACTAGTACTAGATTTTATAGTTATATAGTTAGCCTAGAGAATAGTATAGAGGTAATTTATTTAAGTATTAAGGCTATCTATTTAAGTTATCTTTAATAAAATATTTATAACCCCCTTATACTCTATCTCTACTTAACTATTTACTTATAAATTATAGGCTAAAGTTATAATACACTTAAGCCTATACTTCTCTACTAGTACTCTTACTTAGCCCTTATTCTTAGGCTTACTATTATAAACTAGTTATTAGAATAAACTATAGCGATAAATAATCTCTTCCTATAGGAACTTTACTATAGTAGTACTATTAGTAGCGATAATATTATATACTTTAACTTATTTATTAAAGTTACTTTAAGCTTCTATAATATATTATTTTCTATATAATATTAGTATAGGAGTATAATTAACGCTAACTTATTTCTAGTATATATTAACTAAAGTAGGAAATATTTTATTATATAGCCTTCTACTTTCTTAAAACTAATATTTAAGGTATATTTTAATAAACTCTTAGATATCTCGATATTAGCCTTTCTAGAAGTATTAATTAAAAACCCTCTAGTATATTAATTCTTATTTATAATATCTAGAGTTATTATATAGGTTCTTAAGAATTTATCGCTTCTTAGTATTAATATTAATAATCTACTAACTTAATTAATTAGTAGTTAGTTTCTAAAAGAGATATTTACTATAAATAAAGTAGTTAACTAAGTTATATTATAGCTTATAGAATTTATTATTACTTATATCTTTAGGATACTATATATCTTAAAGATACTTTATAAGTCTCTTTAAGTCTTTTAAGTATTCCTCTTTAAAAAGCTAAATTATATAAGGCTCTTTAAGTTTCGTAAATTAGTCTCTTATATATATAATAATTAGTCTTACTATTATAAAGTCCTTCTATTAAGTTATTTATTTAATTAGTTAAAGACTACTATATATAAAGAGTATTTAAGCTTTAATCTAGTTATTAATATCTTCTTCTTTCTCTATCTCCTAAATATCTTCTTTAGTTAAGGGATAGTAAGAGAGAATATTAGTAACTATATTCTTCTTTCTAGATATATACTTTATATTAAAGTTAAACTTATAAATTTATACTAGCTATTAATTAATAATAGTATTAAGTAAATTTATTAATTAGTAGTTAAGTTATACTATAAGAGTTATAGTATTAGTCTTAATAATAAAGTAAATAGTATATAACTATTACTTAAACTTCTTAAGAGCTTTTAGTAGCCCTTAAGCTTCTCTCTTTAATATATTATACTCTTATTTAGCTTTTAACTAAATATCGCTTTTATATCTTATAGCTTAGTATCTCCTTATTATTAGATTAACCTATATAATTATAGCTCCCTAAGCTTTCCTACTAGCGTTAATAATAAGGATAATTAAACTACTAGCCTTACTATAGTTAATACTAATTAATACTAGTAGCGATATTAAAGCTTCTTTTAGTTCTTATATACTTTTACTATAAATCTCTACTTATATCTAAATAATATTCTTTTAAAGTAAGTTATATAGGGGTTTAGTTATTATTATAAAGTAAGAGATCTAAATATAATAGTATATATAGATTCTAAAGAACCTATATAGCTTTAGCTAGTTTATTAAAACTAGCTAAGTTTAGATCTTATAGATCTTTACTTACTATAAATATTATTTATCTTAACTATAGATATAGCTAACTACCTTAATTCCCTTTATATAAAGCTATAGCTTCTATCCTATAATAGTAGCTCTAGTAAGCTTAAGATTAAGTTAAACTTTATCTAGATTAATTAAATACTTTATTATAAAATATCTTAGCCCTAGAGCTATCTTATCCTACTAATAGTTTATCTTTAGGCCTTTTATAGCGATATTATTTAAGAATAATTAAGTAGTAGTTAATATTTACTTCTTTAGAATATTATTAGTAATTTATATAAATTATACTATAGAGTTTATTATACCCTAAGGTAGTATTATATAATAGACTAGATTAAGTAGTATATAAATATCTATTAGATCTTAGCTCTCCTTTATAAGTTTAATTTAGTTATATCTAGAGAGCTAGTTTAAGAGAGAGGTTATCTATATTCCTATAAACTCTTCTATAAAGTTATTAGATAATAAGAGTAAGTTAGTATTATAGATTATTATATAATTAATATTTTAAGTAATAATTACTAAATAATACTCGCTAGGCTTCTTCTTCTTAATAAGAAAGTATAGATTCCTATATAAGCCGTATCTAGGCTTAAGAGCTCTAAATTAATCTTCTCTTTAACTAGCCTAATTACTACTAGCTTAAGTATCTTTAGAATAAGGAAACTCTTAACTTACTATAGAGTATAAGGTACTATTTAAATTATTTATAGAGAAGTAACTTTATAATAGACTTATCTAATTTCCTTAATATTCTAGATAAGAGCTCCTTTATAGTTATATAGAATCTCTATAAGAATCTCCTTCTTATTAAGGGTTAGATTAGGACTAATTACTAGCTTTTCTAGGCGCTCTAGCGTTAAATATTAGCTATAAGAGAACTTTATAAGATAAGAGTAGATCTATTCTAAGAATATATATAGCTAATTATTAAAAGATTCTTACTCCCTTTCTCTTACTCTTACTTACTAGTTTATTAGACTACTAGATATTAAATTATCCTAAATATTTATATTTATAGGCTTTACTTTATTTATCTTTCTCTTATATAAAGTATTAACTTAGGTCTTAAGAGGTCTTTCTACTCTATACTATTTATATTATTACTTATTCTCTAGATCTTACTTTAATACTTTAGTATCTACTAATCTTAAGGATCTTACTAGTAAATTATTATCTTCTATAGTAAAAGATTAGACTTAGAAATACTAGTCTTAGAGGTTATTATTATTTATCTTAAAAGTATTTATAAATAATATTAGGCTACTATTCTTATTTACTTTAAAGTTAATAATAAGTATCTTTCCTCTATTTTATTAAGCCCTTACTATAGCGAGTATAGATTTCTTTAGTTCTTTATACTTATCTAGCCTTTTAATAAGGCTATATATATAAGCTTAACTATTATTTATATTCCTTATTTATTCTTAATATTTAGAGTAGTTTAAGTAATAATCTAAATATACTTACTAATAAAGTTATTAATTAAGCTTATAATATAAATATTATTATCTTTCTCCTAGATAGAACCTTATATAGATTTTTAGAATAGCTAACCTAGAATAAAGTAATACTATAAGTCTAGAGTATTTATTATATATATATTTATTAAGACCTTAATACTAGTAATATTTACTATAAAGTCTTTAATTATATTAATAAACTTCTTATAATCTCTATTAAATCCTATAATATTATAAATAAATCTTACTTTATATAAATACTAAGATAATTATAAGTTTTTAACTAAATCTAGAGATATTAAGTTAATTTTTATACTAATATCTAATAATAAATCTTTATACCTCCCCTTTATCTTTACTAGTAGATAGGGGTAACTACTATAGTATAATTAAGAATAGACTTAGTAATCTAAATATAGATTAGTTTATATAGTATTAAGTTATATAGTAGACTTCTCTTTACCCTAAGCTATTTAAACTTATAGTGTATATACTTAATAGATTAGCTCTTATCTACTCTTATTATAATACTAGTGCTTTTAGGAGAATTACTTATTTTAAACCTCTTATATTAATAGTAAGTCTCCTATATAGATAACTACTTCTTAGTTTAGTAGCTAGTTTATAATCTTCCCTATAATATTTAAATCTTATAAGCGCTAAAGTTAGACTCTACACCTCCCTATAGGAGCGCCTAGAAAACTCCTAGGTAAATAGGAGGGCTAATATAGAAATATAGATAGGTAGTGTATTATATATAAGGAGCTATAGTAGATAAGAGGTAGGAAGAGCTAGAGTACGCCTACTAGGGCTTCGCCTACCCTACTAGTTTAGAATATTAGAGTATAATTTAGTAGAAAGAGTTAGGGTATTAATAAAGCTAAAAGCTAGCTATATAGCTTATCTAGTATAATATCCCTTAAAACCTCTATATCGCTATAACTACCTATAAGTACACCTATATCTAAGGCTAAGAACCGCGATACCTATATATAAGGAGTATAAAAGGCTACTAGTAACTATTAAGAAGTTATACCCCTTAATTAGGTAGTATAGCGCTAAGAAGGCTATTTATATATAACTATATCGCGGCCCCCTCGCGCCTTATAACTAACTATACTTAGAATTAGACTACTAGCTATACTAAATAGAAGCGAAACTATATAAGTCGCCCGCGGAAAGTATATAATAAGGGAATAATATACTACTTCTATAGACTATAAAGGAAAAATAACTAAAGGAATACTTAAATTAAATAACGAGACATAAGGGCCCCGGGAGATATTAATAACCCCCTATAGTTCTAGCTAACCCTCTAAGTAACTAAATAATAAGGAACTAGACTACATTAACTACTCGTATACGAGTTATATACCTCTCGCGTATACGCCGTATAGGAGTAGTAAGTAAAGAAGAAGGTTAAATTATTACTAGATCTTTATAGAAATTATATAATATAAGGGGAGAATATATACGCTAAGCCGAAATCTAGCCTTAGCTAGGGTAAGTATAAGAGCTAGGTAAGATATAGGTGTAATATATATAAATTAAGTACGCGAAGCCTATATAGTTTACTATACTTAGCTTTTCCTCTACTACTAGTAGAGGTTTTTATAGCTAGTATTATATTAAGTCTATATAGTCCCTTATAGAGATCTAAAAAATAGACTATAATAGAATTAATTAACTATTTAAATCTTATAAGAGTACCTTATAGAGAGGAATAGGTCTAAATAGTCTATACTATAGCTCCTTTCTCGCCCTTAGGCGTATAAGTACTTACCTTAGGGTAATAGGTATATTATCTATCTTAGTATCCTTTAATATCTAGTTACGTAACTTATTTCCCTATATATTTTAGTATAGAGATATTAGTGGCCTCTAATTAGTTAATTATTCTATTATAGGACTATTATCGCTAATATTATTATAGATAATCTCTCCTTATAGGCGCTATTAGTATATTATATAGTAATATTAGTTATTAATAATAGACTTATATATTCCTATCCTAGGGTGCTTTACTTATATATACTCGCCTTATTATAGAGTAGGTCGCTTACTAAGGGTATCTACTTAGGTATTATACTAGGGCTTATTAATATAAATTCCTTTTAATCTTACTTATCTTAGAATAAATAAATTATCTTCTAAATTATCTAATATATTAAAATCTAGATTTAAACTAACTACTCTAATTAAATTTATTTAAGTAGAAGGCGGCTTAGAGTCTAGGTCTTTTATTCTATATAGCTATTTAGACTAAATACTAGAGTATTTATTAATCTCCCCTATAATCTATTCTAGATATTTATTCCTTATCCCTTTCGCTAAAATTAATAGTACTAATAAAGATTAATCCTATTTATAGAACCTCCTAAGTATAATCTAATAGTTTAAGTTAAGATATAATACACTAGAGGCCTTCTAGTATACTTACTAGGGATCTTTATATAATATATAGTCTAGTTAGTTATAAAGGAAATAAGGCCTACTAGTTATACTTAAGTTTAAATCTTATTAACTTAACTACCCCCTAATATTATAATAATATAATATACTAATAGAAATATATAGGGCGAATACTATATAAAGATATAGATTAATTAATATAAAGAGACTAAACTAGAGAGAGAAGGAAAAGATATAAAAAGCGCGATACTTACTACTTTAGATAAATACTTCCCTTCGCTAAGGCTTTTAGTATATATATAAACTACTAAGGATTTAGTTATATATAGCTAATTAGTATTTAGTTATATAGCTTATATAAGTATATTATCTAATTAGGGTAAGGCTTAGTAAATCCTAATTCCTAATTAGATAACTACTAGTATACTAGCCCTTTCTTTCTAACTTTATCTATATCTAGCTAAATTCGGCTATTTCTATTTAGGTATATCTTATTCTATAATAAATATAGTACTATAGATTACTTAAGAACTATACTATATAGTTATTAGGAAGGGCGATGCTCGAGATAAAGAAGAAGAGGGTGTAAGCTAATATCTATCTAGCTATCGACGAAGACTTAAAGTATACGGAACCTAGAGGGTTCGTATACGAGGAGGGAGCTATATAGGCCTAGAGTACTAAGCCTATCTAGGCGTTCCTAATAATATCCTCTCCTCTAGGCGTATTATCCTTAATATGTAATTAACTCTTAACTAACTTATAACTAACTCTTATATAAAGTTATAAAACGCCTATATAGGCTATATAATAACTATATCGCTCTCTAGTTACTTATATAGGTAGCCCCTAAGTCTATAGAGTAGTACACTCCCTATCCTTTTATACCTATTAAGCCCGCCTTTAGAGTACTTATATAGGTAGCCCTTAAGTCTATAGAGTAGTACGCTCTTTATTCTTTTATATCTATAGAAGCCTCGTTATAGAGTCTACTATAATATATATATAAGTTTATATATATCTATATATAAGTCTATATATACTTAGTAAATAGAATCTACTAAGTACTACTCTTATAGAGTTTACTATAAGTTATATATAAATATACCCTAAGTATAGCGCGAGTCTCTCTTTATCCTTAGTAAGTTAGGTACACTATAAGAATATTACTATAGGCCTTAGGCTATTTATAAGTTACTAGATAGATTAAATACTAAGTTTACCTAGCTAAAGACGGCTCTACTTTTACTCTATATAGTACTTTATAATATAGCCCTCTTTACTATAGCGATAGTATACCCTATTACCTATACTCTTATCTCCCGCGCGACTCGCGCGCGACTCGCTACTCTATTATATAGGAGTAGTACTTCTCTCTTACTAACTAACCTTAGCTAGTTACTACGCGAGGCCTTATATCTATACTCGCGTATAAATCTTACGCGCCTCGTATAGGACTATAGTATATAGCTCGGGCTATAAGTAGTTTATAAGGACCTAGGCCTTTTATTCCTTAACTATAAGGTCGAGGATTTTATCCTTAAGGTTCTTAATTACTAATACTAGCTCCTATACTAATAATTTATCTTACTAAAGCTTCTTAAGCTTTAGGGATACGTCTATTATACGATTTATAGGGTTCTAGACTATATCTTATAGTACTTACTTAAACTTAGGCTAGATTATAGGGTAAATTAGTAGGTAGGACTACTACTAAAGAGCCTTATTATAAAGGTAAGACGCGACGACTATAACTTACTTATATTTATTATACTCCTTAACCACACCGAAATAAATATTATAGCCTAGAAGAAAGTCGTGAAGGTCTTTAATTAAGGCGCCTTAGTATAATAGTAAAGGGAAGGCGCGCTTATATTATATAGTTAGATCTTAGGACACGAGTCTCTTACCTAATAAGCTTCCTACGCCCTATATACTACTTGCGGGCGACTTATTTATAAGTTCTCTTTCTATCTCTTTAATCTCTTCTAGCTATCGCCTCTCCTATATAGCTATATAGAGTCGCTAGTATCTCTCTATAGTTGTCTTAGTGCTAGCGTTACTATTATTATTAGGGCTAGGGCTAAAGGTCGCGACTAGATTTAGGGGGGTAGGGTATTAACGAGATACTATAGCGGCTCGCGCGCGGTTCGTATACGACTTAGTATAGAGATAAGGGGTATACTTTAAGAATATTAGGAAGGGCGATGCTTAAGATAAAGAAGAAGAGGGTATAAGCTAATATCTATCTAGCTATTAATAAAGACTTAAAGTATACGGAACCTAGAGGGTTCGTATACGAGGAGGGAGCTATATAGGCCTAGAGTGTTAAGTCTATCTAGGCGTTCCTAATAATAGTCTTATAGTAGCTAAGTTTATAGCTAGATAGCTTCTAGGGGTACTACTTTTAGCGCCTTAACTAGTTAATTTATAAATTTAGAAGTAATTACTTCTTAAGACTAAATTAGTAGCGCTATTATACTTACTTACTTACTTATATTCTATTATAGTCTAATTTAGATCTCCTTAAGGGACTATATAGACTCTCTCTTCTCTTAGGAAAAACCTTACTTTATAATAAGGGAAAAACCTAGGGCTTATCGCGCGGGGCTTAGGTACTAATTATATATAAGTTATACTCTTCTCCTATTACCTTAAGTTTATCGCCTTTATAATCTTCTTCTTTACCTCTAGAGAGTCTTAATCCCTTTACTACTCTTTATAGTTTATAAATAGCGCTAGCTACGCTATATCTTTCTCCTTAATACTATATATAAGCTAGAACTATATAAGCGCGCTACTTATAATAAGTTAGTGTATTATATAAGCCGCTAATTTAGACTATAAGAGGATCTTATTTAGCCTCTTTATTCTATATACTTATAATAAATAAGTTTAGTTATAGTTAAGGTAATATAGTAGAAGATAGCGAATTATCTAGTAGATCTAGCTATATTAGTACTAGGGGTTAGTATCTAGGATATAGATACTTACTAGCTAGGCGTTAAGGCTAATTATCTCTATATATATTAAGAATAAGATTATCGCCTATATCTTTAATAGCTATATATAGAGCTTATAATAGTCTTACTTCTAGAGTATAGTCTAGATTATAAGTAAGTATAGGCTTATATATTAGTTAACTTATTTCTTCTACCTTATCTTCTAGTCCTTCCTCGCTATAGCCCTTAAGATCTAGTTATTAGTTACCTAAAGTATAACTTATTTATAAGTTATATATACTTTATAGTTAGTCGCTCTATAGTCCTAGATTCTTTAGAGAGTTATAATTATAAGCTTAGTCCTTCTTAATTTTAGTATTAAGTTTAGGTTTCTCCTTATTTTATTCTAAATAGCTCTAGTAGCGAGTCACGTATACCTTATTACTAGGTCGCTACTCGCTTATACGACTCTCTTAGCTATATTTAGGGTAATATAGATATTAATTAGGGGGGTTTAGGTCTCCTTCTCTAGAGCTACTTATAGGGTCTAGCGATAGCCTCTAGTTATCCTCTATAGGTAGATATTTTAAATAGCCTTTAGTAACTAGATTTATAACTTTAGGAGCGAGCCCTTAGCGACTTATATACTTTACTTTTATAACTTATAAAGGAGAATAGATTTAACTATAGCTATATAAAGGAGATATATATTCCTTATAGAGAGCCCCTATATTATAGTTATAAGGCGTATAACTATAGTAGAGGCTACTAGACCTCTATAAGCTATATATACTATATATTTAATCTAAAAGAGTCTAGGGTCTAGCTATACTCTAAGTATCTATATTACTATCTATTCTAGCTTAATCTAGTACTCTATAATAGTAATACTAAATATATATTCCTCGTATATAGCTTAATAACTTTATATAAAGTAGATAAGCTAGTACTTATTTAGGGCGAACTTTACTTTATTATACTCTATCTATACTTTATACTATAAGTACGCTACTTATAGCCTATAATAGTTCTCCTTAGTATTTACGCCCTATATAATAAGATTTATATTATTAATAAACTTAAAGCTCTAGATATTTAGTATCCTCTTTATTACCTTAGGTAAGCCTAAGATATAGAGGAGAAAGAGGATAAGTAAAAGAGGGGACCCCTATAGAATATCTATATTTATCGCTATTTAGTTACTCTAATACCCTATATATATAATTTATATATATCTCCTATATAAGAAGCTTTTAACTATATTTATAAGCTAGTTTAGGAACCCCTTAGCCCTAAGGATTTAGAGAAGGTGTTTATAAGAGATATTATTAAATACTCTTACTATATTAAGGCTTAGTATTAAGACTATATATTCTAGTCGCGCCTTCTATATAGCTTTAATATATATAATAAGTATACTTATAGTTAAGAGAGTTAATTAGCTATATCTCGCGCCTATTTATATTTATAAGAGAAGATTATACTCCTTAAGTATATCTATTATATAGTTTATAAGCGCCTTCTCTATTATCTTTACTAAAGTATTCTTAAGGGCGATTAACTTATAGCTACTAAATAAGCTATAGTTCTTCTTTCCCTTCTTTTATAGCGTAATTATTATTAAGTTCTTATATAACTCTAAGAGCTTCTTATATATAAATACTATACTAGTTACGCGCGCTAGGGGTTTATTAAGTATCTAGTTTAACGCCTTAAGGATCTTATTTAAGATATTATTTAGGCCTAGAGCCTTCCTTAAGAGGAGTTAATTTAGGATACTCTATATCTTCTCTATAGTAACCTACTAGAGGATATCTAGGATATAAGCTAAGTATAACTCGCGGTCCTATTAGGCTACTAGTACTTAGGGGAAGAACTTCTCTATAAGGATTTATATTTTTACTATATTATTATATACTAAGTTATTCTCTTCTTATCGCCTAAGCGCTAGAATATAGGGATTTATATATAGCTCGTATATAGCTCGCCTACTTTACCTTAAGAGTCGCTAGAGGCCTTATATTACTATATCTAATAGTTCCCGTATTAGGCGCCTCTAGCTCGCCCTTATATTCTTTTATATCTCCTATTTTAGCTAGTTTAAGAGATACTAGACCTCTTATCTATCTTATTTAACTCTAGTCGTATTATATCTATATCTTATACACCTTACGCCTATAAGGAGCTCTATTACCCTTAGCGACTAATCTAGCCTAGCTCGCGACAATAATCTAGCTCTTAGGTAGTACTTTAGGAGGAGGGCTATAATCGCGCCTTATATTACCTCTAGTATATCGAGTTACTAATTATTAAGGTCTACTTAGAGCGCCTTAGTATCTAGCTTATTAAGTATATATTATATACCTATCGCGCGCGAGTAGATATTTACTATAAGGTCTAGGGTAATCTTAATTAGGATATAGTCCTTAATAAGGGCCTATTCGTTAATTATACTATAGTCGCTATTATACTTATTAATTAGGTTAGCTTATTTACTAGTATCTTAATAATTCTAGGGGTTAGGGCTCTATTCGCTTATAGTAGGGCCTTCCCCTTTATCTTTACTATATTATTTATTTAATCTTTATAATATTTAGTCTCTTAAGCCTTCTCTTTATAGAATATAGAGGGGCGAGTCTTTTTCTTATATACTAGTTCTTTAAACTCCTTATTAAATACTCCTTATATAAACTTATTAGTCTTATTATTAATAGTCTATATATTAGGAATACCTAGATAGGCTTAGTACTCTAGGCCTATATAGCTCCCTCCTTATATATAAACCCTTTAGGTTCTATATACTTTAAGTCTTTATTAATAGCTAGATAGATATTAGCTTATACTCTCTTCTTCTTTATCTTAAGTATTACTCTTCCTAATACTATAGTTTATTTACTTACTTCTAATACTTTATAAAGTTTAAATTCTTTAACTTATAGTTTAATAGTTCTTTCTTCTTCCTAATCTTATTTATATATACTTTTAGTAGTCTAGAGAGGAAGAGATAATAGTATATATAATCTATCTTAAATTTATTATAAATTAAGTATAATATAGCTTTATAAAATTAATAAAGATATAGATCTAAATTCTAAGATTTCTTATAGTAATACCTTATAAGCGCTTAAAGATAGTATATACTTATTATTTACTATATCTTATCTTAGTCCTTATACTCCTTTAAGACTCTTTCCTTAAACTTTATCTAGTTTATCTTATTATACGCTATAAACTCCTTATAGTATTCTTTCTCTCCTTATAATATAAAGTAGACTAATCTCTAAATATACTCTTCGCTATTTATTATCTAGTTATAACTATATAGCTCTTTAAATTCCTTAAGGAAGAAGGTTATATTCCTCCTATTAAAGTATAAAAGATTATCGCTCCTATCTAAACTCTAGGGTATCTCTCTTACTAATATTATTATAGGAAGAGTAGGTATTAATTATATAACTAAATTAGATATCGCTATACTAAGTATTATATTAGCTATTAATATAAATAATATTAATAGTGTCGCCTTCCCCTTTCTATTCCTAGCTCTAATAGAAGTTATCTCTTCTTTTATTTAATTAATAAAATAAAGAGAAATAAATAAATATTCTTTATTAGTATCTGGAGGATAGGCGGGAAAGCTATAGAGGTTATTAGCTACTATAGCTTATTTATAGGGATCGCGGAAGTACTAGTCGGATATTCATTATAGAGTTATTTAAACTCTTAATATCAGCAACTTAATTAATAAAGGACTTAACTTAATAGCTATCTAGAGGGAGAGGATATACCCTTATATAGTTTAAAGGGTGCTAGCTATAGAACTATATAGAAGACCCTAGAAGCCTTAATTAGTAAGCTTAATTATAAATTAAGGCTTCTAGAAGCTTCTAGACTATTCTAGAATAAGCTTATATTATATTATATAACCTATACTAATAACTATTTAATTAACTAAGTAACTATAAAAAGTTAGAATATAATTAGAGAGGGGTAAATAATATATTTAGTTATATCTAAAATATTTATATTACTATATCTTTACTTAAGAGTAAAAGCTACCTATTTATAGTTTATATCTACTCTCCCCCTATATAGCTATATTTATATTTATTTATCTTAATCTTCTCTTCTCTCTCCTATATACTTACCTTAAATAACTAGCCTTTCCTCTTTATTATAACTTTAATCTTTTAAACCTCTAAGAGATACTTTAGATTTATCTTTAGCTTCTCTATAACTATTAGCGCCTTCTTTAGAACTACTTTCTCCTTCCTTAGCGCCTTAATTATATAATATTTAAAACTTAACTTACTTATTATATAGTTAAGATATCTAGATAATTATACTAACTACTACTAAAGCCTCTAGCTATATAGCTAAATCTTAGTTCTATAGTTCTATCTAGTAAGGGATAGAAGTATAGCGCTCCTAATACTAATACTCTTAATAATTAACCTATAGTAC
>JADWPL010000066.1:0-16000 GCA_016109495.1 Phialophora tarda | reverse complement strand
GACTTAATATCATATCTTTTTTTGGTGTATTACTGGTATAAATCGCACATTTTAATAACTCCGCCAACGGTATAACCTTTTTTGAATTTATAGTAAATATAAGTAATTTTTTATGGCTCGGGAGTCGTGGTAATATTATATTATTAATATAATTATATATATCGGTTATTGTAACGCGGGTATTTACGGTTTGGTCCTCTAGATTAACGAGCTTATATTTAATGCTCGGTCGGTTTGTCGGCCCCTTTATGATCGTTAAATGATTAATGTTAAAGGTGTCCTTTAGAGGTTTAATTAAATATAACGGGAAGGTCGCCGAGAGGAATATAAGAGGCACTTTAAAGGTTGTCAAGCTCGATATATAGGTAAGAACCTCTCTATAGTCGGTCTCTAATAAGAACAGGTGAACTTCTTCGATAATTATCGATATATTTATGTTATTTATCGTAAAATAGTTGATAAGAGTCCTAAAGGTATCTCGTAATATCGAATCGGCGCTAATAATAATTAAATTCGAGTTATATATTTTATTATTAACGGTATCTTCGAATAAACAGGCTCGAATTTTACTATTCAAGGCCTTTTCGAGAATATTTTGGTTTATCGTAATTCGCGGTGTTATAACAATATATACCCGGTCCGGAAATATTAAGCTCGGTAATAAATAAGTCAGGGTCTTTCCGGATCCGGTCGCATTAATATATAATAAGCTAGGAACTCGGGCGATGATCAAGTTCGTTGCTGCTTCTTGGTATTTATCTTTATAATTTGAATAAGCTTTATTACTTAAGATCTCTATAGCGTCTCTAGCGCTTACGAACTCGTGAAGACTATTCGAATTAAAGGATATTGAGCTTTTAATTATATCTTTATCGATATTAAGACTCGACGGGGTTATTCTCTTATTATTTATCGTATAATTTAAGCTCGATGTCGCCCGTTTATGTCTGGGGGTAAATTTCGGTTTATTTAATGCGGTAGGGATAGAGTTATTATTTAATCTCGTTAATTTCGGGGGGGAATCGGCTAATATAATCTGTAAATTATTATTCGTATTATTAACCGTCGATAATAATAAAGGTGCTTCATTATCGGTATATAACTCCTCCGGTATCTCTCTAGCATTTTTATAGGTCGCCCGATTTATCAAATTAATTGAATTCTTATATACCGCCGGTTTTCGAGGGGTTTTTGGATATTTATAATCAGTCGTAAGTTGATTAATATTAATTAAATTCGTCGAGTTAATATTATATTTATATATATTAAAGAAGTGCCAATAACGCCGGCTAAAGTTAATTAATTCGGTATATATAGCGTTACTATTATAGGTATTTATACTTAAATAGTTATTATTTAGTGTTCTCCGAGAGTGGTTCGATTGTAGATCGTCTATTTCGTCTTTATAGAGGTCCTTTAAACTTATCGGTAATTTAACCTTTTCTTCAATAATATATTCGACTAACGGCCTATAAATCGATAAAGTTAGGCCATTATTAAAATATTGACTTGACTCTCGGCGTAAAAAGGAGGATAATTGTGAACTTGTTATTAAATTATTATTAATTTCGAATAAATAAGGGCTTATATAGCTCTTATTCAATATTTTATTATTAATAAAGTCGTAGAGTGGAATAAAGTAGGTTAAATAATATAAATAAATCTTCGTCAGTAAAGGGGGTAAAAAACGCAAGTTCACGTTTAATACCCGCTTAATATTAGTTGTTTTCGAGTAATCGAGGCGTATTTCGAAGAAATCTAGGCCTTTATTATATATAATATTTCGTAAACCGCTATTGGCGAGGCTACGGAACCTGGTCGTTAAGATTTCGGTGCCTCGGCACGGGGCGCCGCCGAATAGGTGTGTTCCGAGTAGTAAATAATATATAAAAGTATTTCGGTCCTCTATAAAGGCCATTATATTCGATATATTATATACCGGAGTATTATCTTCGATCTTCGCGATAAAAAGTCGATTTATATAAGTATTTTCGGTAAATACTTGAGTAATTAAGTAATTAGGGTCTATTTTTGAGGATCTCCCTATATTATCGTTTAAATAAGCGTAATTTTCGGTGAGGCCTTCATTATCTGTCATTTTATAGTCAATCGAGAGAGATTCCTCGTTAGTAAATAATAATTTAGTAAATAAGCTATTATAGAGCTTCGTCGCTATATTATTAAATAAATCCTGTAGTCCAGTATAGGTCACCGTTATATTATTAATTAAGATACTGTCTTCATTAATAACCTTTACCGGGTGTGTCGAGGTTAAAGTCGATCGATTAATCGCCCGTAAATAAGCGCGAATTTTATTAATAATTAGAAATATATATCGATTTTCGTAATTACTATAAAAGTGGCTAATATAGTAATTAAACTGTCGGTTCAGGTCGTAGGTTGAGTCTCTTTTATAGCTATTATATAAATATCGAATTAAATATAACCGGGCGTCATATATTATATAGCTGGTATAATTCTGTAATACCGACGCCGATTTAAAGACCTTATTATTAAAGTCGAAGCTCGTTAATATTAGATAGCTCATCAAGGGGTGGTTAAAATAGTAATTTGCCTCGAGGTCGTCGCTCTTCCAGTCTAGGGGTATAAATAATAACTCGTGAAATAATCGACTAATTAAGTAATTAACCTCTTCGATATCATCTTCCTTTACTATATTATAGCTTGTTTCTTGAAATCGAGAGAGGAGGGCTTTAATAATATTAATAATATTCGGTGGTATAGTTGGATTTAGATATGTTTTATCGGTCCTCTCGTTATTATTTAAAGGTTCTTTATAATATAGTCGAATTAAATAAATAATTAAGATACTATAGTAATTAAAATAATGATTATAACTGGTCTTCTCGATCGGGATAAAATTAAGAAGATTCGGTCGGTTTATGGTATTAGCGCTCGTTTCGTTAATATTAAAATCGTCCTTTAGACGCATTAGAATATTCGGAGGGGTTCGATTAATATAGCTTAGGCTGTCTATACAGTCTTGCTTTATATAATTAAATATATATAGTAAGGAGGGCTCTTCTTTCGTTGGGACGGTTATCAACTGACTTAATTTCGAGAGGTCTTTATTGTTAAAGTAATAGTTCCACTTATATTGAGTTAAAAAGGGTGTATTTTCGCGGCTAATTACTAAATTATTCGTATTCGAGGTTAATTCGGTATTTAGGCCATTAATAATCGTGGTTTGAATGTCATTAAAGCTTTTTAGATTATCCGTCAATATATCGAGGTAAGGAGGGGTATTCGTAATCGGATCGAGTATAGATATATCTGGGGGCGTTAAAATAATGCTATTCGAGGGGTTGTCCAGTTGATTAATATATAGATTTGTCTTCAAGTCGGTATTTGGGATATTCGTCAAAAAGATCGCCTTTTTCTCCTTATATAAATATTGAATATATTGATTAATTAAGTAGCCTTTATTCGAATGCCGAATACCCTTCTGACCGTGGAACCCGTGGGTATTACAGTGCCTCTTAATCGCCTTTATATTTAACGTAATAAAGTTGCAATTTAGACAGGTATAGCCGTTATTAAATAGGGTTAAATCCGGGAAATAATATCGATGATTTGGTATTATATTGCCCTCTAGAGTATAGTCGATAATATCGAGTGTTTTTAAGTTATTTAGGCATTTTTCGAATGCTTTTTGCTTGATTAAGTCGTATTTAATCGAATTATGGTACTTTATAATATGCTGTTCAATATTTAAAGTACTTCGAACGGCGGTATTACACTCGACACAAATTAAGACTTTAATATCTGAGTAATATTTAAATATATTCGGCGTTAATGTCTTAAAGGGCGTAATATAAGGCGCAAAGGCGGTTATATTTAGCGTATTCTCAATAATCGAGGGGATTGGCGTTGATCCGCGGCTAATATCGGTAATAGGGGACTCCATTATATAATAAATATTATAATAAACGAGATATAAAGTAAGGAATTCAATAAGATAGTAAATAAGATAGTAGGATAATAAATAAGATAGTTAGTACAATATTAAATAATAAATTAAATAATATACTAAGTAATATACTAGTTAATATATTAAGTAATATAATAAATACTATAATAGATATACTATCTTTATAATAATTTAAAAGATAAAAATAAAATAGAATATAAAGAGATCCTTCTCCTTAAGTAGTTCTCCTCGCGAGTCTAAAAGATATATATATCTTATTTTTAAAATAAGACTAGACTATTAAATAAAATTATTTATAAAATATATATAATTTATATATATAGTTTTATCTATAAAGAGTTAGAATAACTATAAATATAATCTTTATCGCCTTTATAGCCTTAGGGTAAAAAGTAAACCCTACGCATTTACTACCTACTATTACTAATCTTTAACTTATAGTATTATTTAAATAACTACACTATATCTCTCTCTTCTTCCTATCCTATTATATTTAATTATGATAAACTCTTATCTCTTTAATTAGGTTTAGTAATAATAGGGTTTATATTTATTATTATATATCTAAGTATCTTCCCTTTACTTTAGTAATATAAATTTTATATATTCTAACTATTTATTAGGAAAACTCGATATTTATACAAGATTTATCTTATTTTATAATATTAACGGTACTTAAGTCGTACTACTATATTATATTAATTAATAAAGGGAATAGCTTAATTATCGAGAAATAGAGCTCTTATCTAAGGGAATCGTATGATCTAAAGGCTATATAAGCTATCTAGACTATGGAGGTGCCATCTACATTAATAAAGACGTCGAATTCCACATCATCGAGCGCACTAAAGGTGTCCAGATCGAAATAGCTCTCGTCCACCATACTATAATCGGGTATTTCGATGAATAGAGGGCTATTTACGTCTGGTACTGTCAAGAAGTGGTCGATCGAGGTGCTATTCGGTTCGATAAAGCGTTCTTCCGCCTCGGATAAAGGTTCTTCCGCAATCGGGGTGCTTGGTAGGCTATTCTCGGTGGTAATAGTCACTGTTTCGGCCGGTAGAGGCATTAAGACCAGCTTTTCATGCAGCTCTTCGAGGTTAATAGTGCTGACACTATTAAAGTCGATCGAAAGGAGGTGGTAAACTATAATAAAAGAGGTCAATATAAAGTTTCCTTTATGAAAGGATAATAGGTTAAAAAAAGAGTATAAATACTCTCTAAGAGCCCATTCTCTGCAAAAAACGGATGAAGTAGAGGCCATATAGCCTTCTCGGTAATATCTCGAGTAATATTCGAGCGATAGGGGGTGGGGTTAAAGGGGCGGCCTATGCGGCGGCGAGGAGAGAGGTCTGGATCGCCCCTAAGGGTGTTGGGGCGTCTTGTAACTCTGTTGGACTTGCTCCGGCGAGGCATATTGAAGAGAGGACTTGAAAGACTGAAGAATTAAATGAAGGAGGGGGGGAAGACCTCTATATATAACTTCTCCTACTAATACAATCGTGAAAACAGGTAAATATTCGGTAATAATCACCTATTTTCATTAAAAGACCGCTAAAGCTTATAAAAATATAAATCTTTCGTCCTCACCACGTTCATTAGACGCTAGTACCACCATTCGAACCGTCTTTAAGAGAGGATTCGAACAATGCTAAAATCATTTAATTTCGTCTTCGAACAGCCGAGATATTAAGGTCTAAAGTATATTCCTTAAGGAAGCTAGTCTAATAACTTGCCGATTTATAATATTGATTAGTCTATATTTAACCCGTATTAATATTATTATATTATATATATTTATCACCTAATTAAGTATCTTTAATAGATTATCTCGTCTAGTTAATAATAAATATCCCTCTTTTTCCTTCTTTATCTCATTATCTTTATTCTCGATATATCGTCAAGCTTACATAAGAAAAAATTAAAAATTAAAAATATTTATGTATTATACTCTTATATATCGATATTCTTAATTATATATACACTCTCCTCTTATTAATATATATAACTATCCTAAACTAGTCCTTTCTTCCTTTATAAATGGGGTATCTAACCCTTTTATAAATTAATCCTTTAATATACAACTCTTTTTTTTCCCTTAGCTCCTTTTTCGATTATTATATTATTATAAGATATAATAATATTATACCTCCCTTATATTAAATTACTAAGATATTATACTAAATTCGTCTCTCTCTTCCTATCTTATCTTCTTCTTTTATAACTAACTACTTTATTATTATTATAATTAACCTTTAGTCGTAGTATAAATAACAAGTAAGTTTTAGGGCTATTATATTAATATTAGGGAGAAAAAGAATCTCTCTTAGTTAGAAGTGCATCTCCCCTTTTTATTTTTTTTATTTTTACTCTTATATATCTTCTCCCTTATATCTCTCCTATTTTAATAAGCTATTATAACTATAATTACTTTATAAGAAGAAGGTATAATATAGTTAATATAATAAGTCTTTATTTTTATTATATTACTTAAATATAAGGAAATATCTATCTTTTTCCTCTCTTATATTTCTTATATAATATTCCTATTTATTTCCCCTCTCCTTAGCCCCTATTATTCTATATTATAGTGATGAATACTTAATATAGAATAATATAAATAGTATTATATAACTTAAACCTATCCCCTTCTCCACCTTAATTATCTTACTCAGCTTTAAAGCTGAAGATATTTATATTATCCAATCCCTATAGTATGATATTAGTCTTTTATTACTTAATAATATTATTCCGTCTCATTATTAAGCTTACCGGTTAAATTAAACTCGATTATCGCCGTCGTCGCCTGTAATAATATATTATAATGATCCCTAGTATATAAGCCCTCTTTTATCAAGACCATTAGAAGTCCCGCGTGAATAATTCGCTGGTAGCGTAATATATCTAGTTTTATTGGTTAGATTCCTCTCTATATTCATATTTATATATATTTACTTACTCGGGCCGCTTATATAGGGCTTTAACGCGTCTAGAAGGGCCTTATAGAGTAAACATCGCCGTAAGATATAACCCTCCTTAGATCGACTATAATATAGAGGTTTTATCGCCGCGGGGATCGTAAATTCCGAGCTGTATCCGAAATAGACCTGTAAGGGGACCCTAATAAAGGTCTTGCCTTTAATAGGGTCTGAATAGATCGAAGGAGGCATTAAATATTAGAGAATTATCATTATAATAAAGGATATTAAATATTAATCTTGGTTGAAAGAATAAGCTCTCTTATTATAATAATCGTTGTTTAATTATTATAATGAGGAATAATAAGATAAAGTAGTTTAGAGAGAGGTAATCTCTTCCTTATATAGAGCCTATATTTACTAAATATTATATATATAGTTTCCTAAAGATTATATATTTAGTTTTCTAAAAGTTATATATTTAGTTTCCTAAATATTATATATCTAGTTTCCTAAATATTATATATCTAGTTTCCTAAATGTTATATATCTAGTTTCCTAAATGTTATATATCTAGTTTCCTAAATATTATATATCTAGTTTCCTAAATATTATTAATATCTTTTAGCTAATAATAATTAATCTTAGTACTATATTAAATATTATATACTCTTTTTATAATATATTTATTACTATATATTATCTATATTATAAAGGTATATATATCAAGAAAAGTAAATATTTTATTATTATAATTTATTTAATATAAAAAAATTATTAATACCGAAAATAAATATAATATAAGCGGGATTTGAACTCTTAATCTTCTTTCTATTACTATATATTTTATAGATGATAAAAAGCTTCCTAAAATCAGCGTTAAGTAATAGAAGATCGAGGTGTAAGTCCTCGTATCCCTTATCTTACGATGTCCCCCGCCCCAAGCCGTTCCATTTTATCATAAAGCGGAACGGCTTGGGGCGGGGGACATCGTAAGAACTCCTTTCCTGGGGATATAGTATTAATAATAAAACATCTATTACTAATAACATTTTTTTTATTTATAAAGAAAAAGAAATCAAGTTTTATCCCTTTTTTCTTTTATTAAGTATTTTTTAATAAAGTATATATAATAAGTATTAAATAAATAAAAACAATATATATATTACTAAATATTATATAATTAAACATTTAGCTTTATTAGATTTATATTTTTATTAGCTTTACTTATACTAGGTAGGGTAGTTAGGAACTACTAACTAATTTAGTTTCTTTAACTATATAAATCTAGAGTATATTAAAGATATAATTTAGTATTATAAGAGGCTATAAGTATTATACTAATAGCTAAAGAGTTAGAATTAAATATTTAACTCTCTTATAGCGCTAAAGAGGTAAAGACTTTAGTTAATAAAAGTATATTAACTTTATATTACTACTTAGTAAATAGTAATAAAAGAACCTTATTTAATATATTAATAAGCTTATTATAAGAGATATTTTAACTACTAATATACCTAGACCCCGATCTACTTATTAAACTCTATTAATATTATTACCATTAAAAATAGTATAAAGAATAGGGACACTAATATATACCCTAAAGGTATTTATAGATACCATACTTAGGCCGGATACTTAGACTTTATATCCCTTATACTACCTAATATAGATTATTAGTATAGGTATTCACCATAGGTCATAAGCTAGAAGCTACTTACTAAGGCCTATCAGAGCCTCCGGCCAGTTTCTTCAATAGAGTGGGGTTAAGTATACCAGTAGACCTCACTATCTGGAAGATAGGTCCGTCTACGGTAGGGACCGCTCCCTCCTCTTCAGGCGGGGTTTCTCATCCTCTAGGCTTCACTTCATCACCGCTATCACAGACCCTAATTGGTTAATAGTCCAAGGGTCAGACCTAATACGGTACTAGAATTAAAGTACCCCATCCTTTATCTTCTATGTACCTCGTTACTTGTCTAGTAAGCGTTAGGGCCCTATAATGGGTGTAGCTGATGTTGAATCTTAGTACACCCACTATACTATAGAGGCACCTAGTATAGAATACTCTCCTAGTAACGACCAGGACTAATCCCCACTGGACCATAAGAGACACTAGCCTTTAGTAGCGCCTAAGACCCCTAACCCCACTTATAAAAACCCACTGACACGAAGTGTGTTTATATTATGCCCTAAGCCCTACTAAACCCACGATAATAACTAAACCCCTTCTAAAAAGCCGACTCAATACCGTGATAAACCTTATCTAGGTTAGAATTACTAGCTAAGGAAGAATCTAATAACCGAAAGAGCCGGCCAGACAGTAGTATAAAGTTAAGTACCTTAGTGTCTTTAGATAATAAATGACTGTGCTGCGGGCGATATATAACGGCCCCCTACTATATAGACAGGTTCTAGCTAGGACGAGGCCTAGAGCATACGCCAGAACAGGCCTAACTACAGTAGGGATACCACCACCCGAAGCCCCTACTCGGTAGGGAGTCGCTCCTTAATCCTCGGACCGCTAGCCCCCTAAGGTGTAACACTAGCCTAAAGTATAGTAACCGACCTATCAAGCCTGAGCCGAGCCCCACGATAAGATAGACCTTCCCCCCTTAAATAAAAACCCCGATAGGCGACATCCACAAGCGAACAATCAACCAGCTAGCTATAAATAGCAGGGGACACTTTAGCCTAGCAAGCTAGGCCTTACCCTTCCGAGCCCCTTACGCGGTAATACAGGACCTTTCCCGCACGTCCACCTAGCGTCACACCGCCCCCAGCCTCACTTGGTAGCCAGTTAGCCTTAGGCCCTTCTGGTAGCTCGTACCGGGGGCGGGGTTAAACCAGTGACAGGGTCCAGGGTGAAGTACACCGGGCGCGGGGCTGGGAAGACAGCGCCGAGACCCACTAAGTATAACCAACCAGTATTATGTTCTAGGGGTGGGGAGGGTTTATACCCCCGGGGACCTAGGCTGGGAGCTGGAGGCCCCGACCAACCAACGATGCCTGGGCCCAGGCGACGGATCGCCGGCATCGTCAGCGGTCGGGGGCGGCGGCCACCGCCCGACGCCAGCACCATGGTGGAGGTCAACCAGTTGACCGGACCGATAGTACCTTTGTCGTTTTCAGTCGGCCGAGGGAGTCCCCCTCCCCATATATCCACCGTGCTCAGATCGGACCTTTTTTCGTCAGAATATACGAAATGTCTAAAACAGGTCCGAAAGGGGGAACTATTGCCTGGCGGCTCCCTGAAAAGGTCCGATGGCGGGTCAACTGGTCGGGAAGTATTAGAGGAAGGTATCTTACCCTCTGTCTATAGTATTAAACTCGGTTAACTAGCTAAGTATATATATCGTAATATACCCCGCTACCGCTAAGTCGAAAAATAGGTCAACTGGCCGGTCCTTTAGCGTTCTACCGCGCTTAAATCGGACCTTTTTTCGTGAGGGCGTACGAAATGTCTAAAATAGGTCTAAAAGGGGGGACTTCAAGTTAGGGGCCCCGTATAAGGTTAAATAGCGGGTCAACTAGTCAGGAAATATGAGAGGAAGTATCTTATCCTTTATTTATAGTATTAAAATATATTAACTAGTTAAGTATATCTATTATAACTTACTCCTTTAGAGGGGAATTAAATAGTAGGTTAACTAGTTAAGAAGTATAAGAGGAAATATCTTATTCTTTATTTATAGTATTAAAGTAGGTTAACTAGCTAAGTATATATATTATAATATACCCCTTTACTACTAAGTTAATATTAGGAACAACTACTAGAGCTTACTAAGCTCGCTAAGGGGACGCCCTTATCTCTTATATAACCCGTATAAGAGTCGTACCCTCCTTCTATACTTTAAGTCCTATTTAACCTAGAGGTCTAGGGATACCTAATATTATTGAATTCTATTACTATTACTCTCTACCTATTACTATAGGCTATTCCTAATAGTTAACTAGTAGGTTAACTAGTTAGTCTTTTATACCTCCTCCGCGCTCTAATCGGACCTTTTTTCGTAAGGGCGTACGAAACGTCTAAAATAGGTCTAAAAGGGGGGACTTAGACTTAAGGGCTCTCTATAAAGGTTAAATAGCGGGTTAACTAGTTAGAAAGTATAGAAGGAAGGACCTTATCCCCCTTATCTAGAGTATAAATAGGTTAACTAGCTAAGTATATCTATTACGACTTCCCCCTTCACTACTAAGTTAAATAATAGATTAACTAGTCGGTCCTTTATAGATCTACCGCGCTTAAATTAGACCTTTTTTCGTGAGGGCGTACGAAATGTCTAAAATAGGTGTAAAAGGGGGAGATATACTATAGAGCGGCTCCCTATTAAGGTTAAATAGCGGGTTAACTAGTTTAGAAAGTAAAAGTTCCCCCTTTTAGACCTATTTTAGATATTTCGTATATTCTAACGAAAAAAGGTCTAATTTAAGCCTAATAGATATATAGGGAGGGGGACTCTAAAGTTCTTTAAAAACCTTAGCTTACGTTAGTAGCGTATTTAGAGTTCTTTAGCGTTACTAGCTTTATACCTATCTCGAGTTATAGGGGGTTATATTATCTACTTATAGGCCCTTACTAGATTAAGTATATCTTTAGATAGGTTAAGCTTAACTACCTAGTAAAGGCTTAGTCGGGGCGCGACCTTAAACTAACCCTACCTTAAGGGCGTAGATATAATTACCCCTTAAATATAATTAGTATAGCTACTTAGCGCCTTAAGGTGTACTCGACCCTATAATACTATATCTCTCTTTTATCTCCTCGCTTACCCCGACTAAGGAACGAGCCCTTATCGTCGAGGGGGTGGTCTTTATAACTAGGGAACCTCGCCCTAAAAAAGTGATTAGGCCCTACTCGTAAGAGTGCCCCTAGGTTAGGTGACGTACCCTTAGCTAATACCCGCTATTAGAACGTTAGAGGGGAATAAAACGGTAGGGGTTATTAGAACATTAAGGGGGAGAACGTTAGGGGGGTAGAGTAAGTGGGGTAGGGAAGTATTACTTCTATAGTCTTAGCTATATACTAATAGAGTCTTTAACGTTATATAGGGGTCCCTACGACCCTACTCTACTCTCTTATAATTGTTTTAGCTAGTACGCCTTTTTATCTTATATAGGTTAGGGAGCCTAGTAGGCTTACGTATATTCTAGGTGAGGGCTAGAGCTAAGAAACCTAGCCCCTTACTAGACTATTATATATTAAGTATCCCTATATAGTTAATAGGCCTAATGATAAGTATGCGCTACTAGGTTTAATCTAGGGTAGGTTACTTCCCTTTAAATAGTATCGGGTATATATTTCCCCTAAGTAGAATAACGGTTTTATCTAGGCTGACGTTACCTAGTAACTTCTATATTCGGGTATAACCTAACCCTAAGACGGTTTTATCGAGGCCGAGATTACCTAGTAATTTCTATATCTAGGTATAATCTAAAAAGGGAATAAGGCTATTAGTAGACCTCGATATTTAACTAAGTCTAAGGAGTGCTAATAGTGAAGGAACCTATTAAGAGGTAGGGATAGGGGCTCCTCTAGTACGCCTCTACCCTATTCTATTCTCCGGCTTATCTAGAGGTAGAGAGGGGGGAGAGGGCTAAGTATCTTAACTTAGTAGTTAGGTGCTAGACCGAAACTTACGGTAATTTAATACTAGCCTTACTTATCTAATTTCAATATTCCGTCGACCGACCTATAGGGTTAACTAGCTAAGAATAATTCTAAGGGTTAACTAGTCTAGATTCCCTAAGAGGTTAACTAGCTTTAATTACTTTAGGGGTTAACTAGTTAAGATTACTTTATAGGTTAACTAACCTAGACTAACTTAAAGGGTGAACTAGCTAAGATCACTTTATAGATCAACTAGCGAATAATTCTAAGGGTTAACGAGCTTAAATTACTCTATAGGTTAACTAGTCGACTAATTCCGAGGGTTAACTAGTTAAGATCGCTTTATAAGTTAACTAGTTAAGATCCCCTTAGAGGTTAACTAGCTAAGATTAACTCTAAGGGTTAACTAGCTTATATTAACTCTTGGGGTTAACTAGTTTAGATTAATTCTAAGGGTTAACTAGCTAATATTAACTCTAGGCTTAACTCGCTAAGACTAATTCTATAGATTAACTAGCTTAAATTACTTTATAGGTTAACTAGTTAAGACTTTAAAAGTTATTTAATTAATAACTATAAAGTTAATAAAAGAGCTAATTACTAATCTAGTATTATAAAAGGCCCTAAAATAGATATAATATAAGTAGAATTTAATACTTTTACTCTTATTTAAATAGAATAAATATAATGTAAGCGGGATTTTAACTCTTAATCTTCTCCTTATTAGTATATATTTTTATAGATAATAAAAAGCTTCCTAAAATTAGCGTTAAGTAATAGAAGATCTAGGTAGAAGCCTATTAGGAACCGCGACTAGAGCCTACTTAGCCTACTGAGAGGACGCCTTTAACTCTTATACAACTCGTATAGGAGTCTTACTCTCCTCTTATACCTTTAGTCTTATTTAACCTAGAGGTCTAGGGATACCTAATACTGTCCCTTCCTATTACTATTACTCTCTACCATCCCTCGAAATCCTCCTCTCTCGTCGCGATTATCCTACGTATATACCTATACCTCGAGGCCGAGAACCATAAGACTCGCGTGCGAGGAGCACGTAAGGCAGCTAGCTAGTATTAAGAAGTCGTGCCCTATAAGTAGACTAGCGCTCGGAGAACTACCGATACGCGGGCGCCTCGCGGTATACTCGCGCCTTATAATTAGATACGCTTAAAATTAGACTACTTACTATACTAAATAGAAGTAAACTATATAAGTCGCCCGAGAGACGTACGCGATAAGAGTATAATACGCTACTTCTATATTACTTCTATAGACTATTAAGATAGAAGCTATAGAAATATTCAGATTAAATTATAGGGCACCTAGGGCCCTAGAAGATGTTAATGATTATTAATAGTTCTAGCTAACCCTTCTTAGTAATTAAATAATAAGGAACTAGACTATATTAACGACTCGCGTACTAGTTATATACCTCTCGCGTGCGAGTCATCTATCTCTAGACTAAGATCTAGTGGCGCTTATACGGAGAGGCCGCCTATACTATTATTATTAGCGACCGAGGATGCCCTCGCTAGGAGTTGGGGTTATAACTTTCTAACGGCGGCTGCCTCCTTTACTAGTAGGGTAGTATTATACCTATTCTTCTACTATACTCTTATAAATAGTAGCCCTCTCGTCTATCTTCGAAAAAGGCCACTAGTTCGCTCAACCTATAGGTGTTTTAGGTAGTAGGTGGTAGTTTACGTAATTATTAATAGCGGGAAGCGCTACTAAAAGCTCTTATATAGTAAACTCTACTAAGGGTCGTTATTAAGTACATTATATAGTATATAGTTAGGAGGTGTTTCACTCTACGACTTTAATTACTATTTAACTACCCTTCTCCGGATTTACTAGATTAACCCGAAGATACCTTAAGGATATCTAGCGCGAAGTGTTATTGAAAGTGCTTATATAATAACCTCTATTAGCCTACCCCCCCTTATTACGAGGAGGCCATCCTACTTAACCCTATACTATACTCTTATTAACGGCGGCCCCCTTGTCTATCTTACTAAAAGGCGACCGACTAGCTCGATGGGTGGGCGTTTTCGGTGGTATACTAGTGTAAGTAAGTATTAATAGCGGGAAGCGCTATTAAAAGCTCTTACGTGATAACCTCCATCGGTGGCCGCCCCCTTTATTACGAGGAGGCTGTTCTACTTATTTATCTATTATACTCTTATTAAAGGCGGCCCCCTTATCTATCTGACTAAAAGGCTACTAACTAGCTCGATGTGTAGGTGTTTTCAATGGGATAAGCGCCATTAAAAGCTCTTGCGTGATAACCTCCATCGGTGGCCGCCCCCTTTATTACGAGGAGGCCGTCCTACTTATCTATTTATTATACTCTTATTAACGGCGGCCCCCTTATTTATCTTATGAAAAGGCTACTAACTAGCTTAATATAGAGGTGTTTTTAGTAGTATAAGCGCTATTTAAAGCTCTTATATAATAATCTCCATCGGTAGCTACTACCTTTATTATAAGGACGCTATTCTACTTATTTATTTATTATACTCTTATTAATAGCGGCCCTCCTATTTACCTCGCCGAAAGGTTACTAGGTAGATCTAGACAGCTTAAGGGAAATATAGAACTTCTTCTCGTTTACCGTATCCTTAAGGGAAATAAAAGAAAATATATTAAGATATACCTACGCTATAATTAGTAGGAGAAAAACTTATTTACTCTACCCCTCGCGCGCGGCTTAGGGATAGACCCTCCCCCGGCGGCGACGACCTTAATACTTATCCCCCCCTACTCTCCCGGCCTCCCGCTACCCACTTATGGTCGTCTCGATACCCCTTCACGTCGTGGGGTGGCGTGGCGACCCGATAAAGTCGTCGCCTTACCGGTATTGTGCGGGGGTCGACTCCTTAGCCTCGCGCGCGAGGCTACGAGGCTAACCTAACTACACTAAAACCAGTTAGGCGCGTTACATATCAGGCTACCGCCCCCTTCTCCTTCCCCTTCCCCCTACTATATGGGCCATATTGCTCTCCTCGCTCAGCACCACCCGCCGCCGCGTCGCCGTACTCGCCATCACCAACAGTGTTATAACACGCCGCGGTCGCCCCCTCTCCGACAGCTCCGGGAACGCCGCGCTCGATCGAGCGCGCGAGCTTACCCGGGCGCGGGTCGCCGCCCACCGCGCCCGCCTCCGGGCGCTGGCGCGCCAACAGGCCCAACTCCAGGCCGCCCACCCTCCATTAACGGTAGCGCAGCGACAGTAGAGCGACCTTCTCGCGCAGCGCTCGCTCGGCGGCCTCGAGGAGATCGCCGAGCCCACCGCCCATCTCAGCTTCCGCGTACACGGGCTTCAACTCGAGGAAGACCGCGAGCAGACCCGACTTCGGCGCTCTGCCACCGTTGTCGACGAGCACCAATCCCTATATACCTCTCGCCAGCAGCGAGGCCTAGGCCCGACGAGAGCCCCTACTACCCTGCTCGATGGTACCCATCGATGGGAACCAAGATTTTTAGTACGATGGGTACCAAGATAAGTTTAAG
>JADWPL010000065.1:0-15111 GCA_016109495.1 Phialophora tarda | reverse complement strand
CAATATCAGCAGGGACAAGCCCAGACAATGTACCTGGACAATATCGAATATCAGCAGGGACAAGCCCAGACAATGTACCTGGACAATATCGAATATCAGCAGGGACAAGCCCAGACAATGTACCCGGACAATCACCAATATCAGCAGGGACAAGCCCAGACAATGTACCCGGACAATCTCCAATGTGGGCATGGAGCATGCCAAACAGTGTTCGGGACGCAAGAGGGTCAAGTAAATCTTCATGTCAATGTTGGTTAGCATTCACCGAATAGTCCCTCTCGTCGAAGAACATTTGAAAAATGGCTGCGATCACATAGTGTCTGTTGCTCGTTTCTCCGCATACAGAAATTCCCCGGCCGGTTGTACTTCTACCGACTTATCCCCTGGCCTTATGGTATGCTCATCTCCAAAATTCACTGTCCTCCCTCCTACAGTGCAGGATTCGTCCGTGTATAAAGCAACCAAAACAGCCATTCCTTCCTTCTTCGCTAACGTCACAGACTCGGGAACCCGGATGAATTGGATATTCTCATACTGTGGAGACGTGAGCAGGTTTGAAAGCGCGTAGGTTACTTGCGCTCACATCACTGTAAAGGCTGCCTACTTCCTTCAATAACGACCTGTCCATCTTGTATTTGTTCAGAATATAAATCTTGCCGTTCCGTGAAACCTCCTTTTCCGCTTGTGCCCATGCTGCAGAGCGCCTCAAGATGCTCTCCTTGTCTGACATCGCGGTCGATGTCTGGGATCTGACGAGTGGTGTTCGCACACGAATAGTCTTGAACCGCTTTCGCGGGCGCAATGTCACGACTTTGTTCTGGGATGTAGAGGACCGAGTTGCCAGGCTTGCGTATAGACCTAGTTTGATGAGCGAAAGGTAATAGTATGAGGAATTCGGGGATCTTGCCTGTGGAAGGGGTTCGAATGGCTGTGTCGTGTTTGGTGTCTCCAGGACTTCACTTGTCGCCTTCGCAACGCGGGTCACAGGCAACGAGGCGCAAAGAAATCCTACACCTCGGAAATGAGCTCCACGTGATGGCTTGGATGACCGCCCTGCTTGCCAGAGTAAAAAAGGTTAAAGTGACGTGGCTTTCGGGAGGGGCACTAGGCGGGGTGAGAGTTGATCGGCGCCAAGATAATACTTCTCATTTGGGGTAGGGACATTGCTCGGCCTAGCGCTGGTACAGATCCAGCCCACCAGCAGCTACTACAATACTGCGAGCTTTATCTCAGCAACAAACCCCACGTGTTTGAACCTCTCTGATCTGAAGTCCCTCTCCGCCCTTCAGCTATGAGAGTGCTGTGTCCATTTTTTTCAAATCATCCATACCATTACAATGTCTCTCCTCTTTGATCCCGACAACAAACCAAGACCAACTTTGACTGCATTGTGGAAAGCAGCACAGACGAAGGGGGCAGGGGAACCCGAGGCGCTTTCCTTTTGGCAGCACCTTTTGGCGAGACATGAATTCAAGGAAGAGTATTGGATTATTGACGCCGAAATCAGGCCTGAGCCTCAGAGCAGAAGTCGTATCGATCGCGGCATACGCTTTCTGACTACCGGTGACGAAATAATCGTCCTTTGCTGGATTGAAGGAAAGGGTGATGACTCTAACGCCGCAAGAAAAGAGTGTGAAGAGCAAGCTCGATTGGCATGCCAGAGAAATCTCGACAGCCATCAATGGCAGGAAACAATATATGCATTTACAACACTGGGCACCAAGGGAAAAGCCTGGATCTATACTGTGGACCATCCAGTCTTACTTCCCATGCATGACGAGGATTACATTGAAGCACACTCGAGTGAAGGACACCAGCTTAGGACATGTTTTACAAGAATGAAGGCTTTCCCAGCCGCCAATCCTGCCGGGGCACCGAACTCAAACGTTGGGAGTCAACCACATTTCGTTCAAGCAATCCCAAACGCTACGCTCAATCCAGGACAGGTTTTGCTTTCAGACCCTCCACCGAAGCATACGAACCCTCTCTTTCCACGAGAATAGATCGAGCGGGAATCCCGAGGCAACATCGTCATATAGCGGCCGAATCGGTCGCCGAGGACCTGTCAGCAACACTGTAAAATTTCATGGAAGTTGTGGAACACCAGGGCCCAAGAGACCATAACAGAGTCTTACACCAAATAAAGGGCGCTTGGGAGACAATGAGTACTCTAAGAGAAGGCAAGAAAGATGGCAAACGCGTTATCTACTCTTCGGAGAAACGGGTTTTGATTCTATGTTGATCAATTGAAAGAGTAATAACCATCAGTCAAGTACTTCAATCTGATTTCCATTCCAGCCGCACCACCACACCACCTTTCCCTTGGTCGGAAATCTGTGCCAAGTGCTACAATTTTCGCAATCCGACCATACTCGAGCTGAGACGTACAACTTGCCATCAATTTCCTGATTACTAAAGCCGTAGTCCTGCACATTCACGCTTTCGGAGAGGTGCTTGTCAAATCGAATCTCTCCCAGGGCTTCCCTACCGCCATCAGAATAAGTTAAGAGGATCCCTAAACATGTCCTGTCGGCCGCGCTAGACTTGCAAAGTTGGGCTTTTGTGTTGAGCTCAAGACGAGCTCTACTGAAACACCAGCTCTGGTTCGGACTTCCGATTGATGGACAGGGAAGAGACTCTCCTGGAGAGATGTTGAGATTCTGTACACGCTCATATAGGCCCGATGCTGATACTCCGATATCTGACAAAGCTGGAATGTCGTCGCCAGGAGAGAAATAGAATAAACCCTGGACAACGCCATCAGTGATAGGGCGAAGACATTCGTATTCAAAATGGTGCTCCTGTTGCGGCTGTGGTCCAAAGGAATACGTTCTACCATGGTTCGTAGCAATCTGAACAGTCAGCCATCGCGTTTGAGGAAGAATAAAACGGACCCGTACCTGAATAACAGGAGTATTTGTTGGAAACAGAAGATCTGGTATCCGGCGAACAGCTATAGCTTGTATCTTCTCCTGTTTGCTGATTGGAAAAAATAGGTAGATTAGCTTTATTCCTGGATATGTCCGTTCGAGTCGTCTGACAAAAGATCCGAATCTCGTCTTTGGTTCTTGTCGATGGCAGAAAAGACCGACAGTCTTGGAACCTTGAACGGCCGCGGAGATGCCTGAAATGTCGCTGAGATCATGGTATTCGCATCGATTCAAAGTAGGAAGCGTGCGGCGGCTTTTCGAAAACCAGTAGGTCGTTCCTTGTATGGAGGAAGGCGGTATGTTCCATTCGATGAGGCGTGGGGGGGGGTCGAGAAGAAGAAAGGCTCTGAGAAAATGACCCTGCAAATGTTAACCGTGACAATGGCTGATCTGCTCATACCTACATCTGAGAAGCCCCGTATCTTTAATTCTTTTCTACCGATCCTCCTGAGGTTGATTGTTTGATAGAACACTGATTCCCCTCTCACATTATGACTGTGAAGTCGGTCGCTGGTACCTTGAATGTCCCGGATGGCAAGGTGGTCTCGGCATACCTGTAACTCATCTTGTACCTGTAGCATTTTGTTGTATTTGGCTGATGGTTTGTTGTCAATATTCGTAAGGTAGGCACAGCCCTCGAAATTGCTGAATGTCATGTACAGGGTCATCCCGGGCTTCAGATCAAGATCGGTCCAAGAGTGTGTACCATGCGTCTTATACCGTATTGCCAGGGATAAGGAGTACGTAATGGCGACGAGCTCTGGATAAGGGTCGAGGTAGAAGCAAATGTTTTCGATGACCTCAGATGGAAGATTTTGGAATGACGGTGAAGTGAACCTTTTCAAGAGGTATTTGGAGAGGAATTCCCCTCTCTCCGGTCGCACTAAGGGCCTGACCGAGATCACCCTTTCACAAAGGCTATCGAACCCGATTTTGCCGTCCTGCGAGGAGATGGGGCAATACTGCTTTAATGTAGCAACGCAGAGCGTATGAACAGAGAATGCCCCGTTCTCCTGTCCACAGCATCTGGGGCAAACGCTAGGTGCTGAATACTTTTCGACTTGCCAACGTCAGAAAATGCGTGGGGATTTGACGTTTGCACGTACATGTATACCCTTCCATTTCGGGATACCAGCAGAACAGACAGACCTCTTGTCCTTTGGGACAGTCGCACTTTGTATGGGGGAGCATGGAGCAGAATTCCGAAAATCTCTTGGGTTTTCAGCTGACTCTTGGAAAGTTGGACCGGTAGAGGGGACAAGGACGAATGCAAGTAGAGTTGTACTTCGGAACCTTGATGTCTAGGAAAGTGCGCCGAGGAGGTCTTGGCGTCCAATCATAATTCTGCTCCGTGGCAAAGTACTTTCTGAAGAGGCTCAATGACCTGTGCAACTACCGCACCTCGGGTAGATAAATGGACCGAGCCACGCTAAGGACGGCCAATTGGGAATGACGATTCGGAATAGCTCCAGTTTGCGATCATCGAAAGGCTGGCTCAGGAGCCCCCTTTATAATTTGATGAGTATTATTATCATCTTCCATCTCGCTGTTTATGGAAAGAGCAGGAAGGCTATACTGTAACTGTAGAGCTGGTGTTTGTGCATCCGCGGCTGTCTTCGTACCACACAGTCAGAGAGAGGCTGGACTTCGTCCTGACTCTTGCACGATCCTGATTCTCACATGTGCGCGCTCCTGCTGACGCACTGGTGCCCCTTGCATTTGGAGACTGATGTTCCGTTGACCAGTGATTCACCGTACATGTAGACTCTCGGCTGCAGAGTGGGAAGTACAACCAAACTTGACAAATCTGCCAAGCAAAGAACTCGAAGGTGAACACTTCAGAGTGGTACTGGTTTCTGGACCTTTGACTGCACTTTGATTGTCCAGTTTTTTCCCCTCCAAACGGACTTTTGTGAGATATAACTGGTTACAGATCCGAGGCACACAGGATCTGAACAGCATCGCGCATGCGGAAGAAGCAGAATGGTGCGAGAGTCGATCTCAACTCCAACCTCTCCCAGATCATGGCTGACAGTTTAGGAAGGCGCCCGCAGATGCACACCACTAGCTTTGCAGTTTGAGAACACCTTCCCATCCTCCCAAGCAGCGTCGCGAGTACAATGCCATCATCTGGCCTGTGGAGAAGATGACGGAGTTCGCTATCTTCCAGCATCCCCAAGTTCATGATCTGATAATAGAAGGAAGGACGAGATCTCTCTCTGAATCCATACCCGGCAAGAAGCGAGCCCGGCTGTTTTCAGACACGAACGAAACTGCATCTTCCAGTGGAGAACCCAACGATCGAGATCTACCTATCAAGCGAAAAGCAGGCTACAAGCTGTGCCTTCAGTCAGCAAACCGTAGAAGGGACGGTAGAAGACAACACCTTACATCGCACTGCTGACTGGGTTTAGAAGTCTTCCGGAATTTGCTGCCATAGTTGTATGTGCTCTCTCTCACGCACATATATTCGCACACACCAAATCATGGCCGACCACTGACTTGAGCAGAACACATTGTTTTCGGCCGGAGAACTGTCGAGCTTGAACCGCATCGATAGGAGGGAGTCGTCAACAACCTAGCGTTCACAATTTGATCTCCTCAGGGATGCTAGCATCCACGATATCGATCCAGATCTGGAATCGGAGCAATCCGATGCGATCTTTCACCGAGTACCCCCAGAAGAAATTCCTACTACGATTGTCCGATGTTAGATGCAACGACAGGTTCAAAGGCTGGCAGCGATATCTAGACAAAGATGACTGAGAAAGGTTCGTCGAAAGCAATGCACTTTGCATTATTACCGTGTGGATATTGCCTCACCACATTGCTGGAATATGTCTGACTACTTGGTTGGGTCGGAGCCAAAGACTACAATCTCGATTCCTCGAAGACCTGGAGCAAACACATATTCATGCAAACGCAACTATATGGTGCCCCGTATCGAACAGAAGGAGTCTGGGGGATGTTCTAGGTCAGTATACTTGTGTTGATAGAGCACAGTCGTGGATTGACCATCCTATTGCAGGGTGTTCCCGCGGAGGATGTCAGATGAGGCAAGAGGACCGTGTTCCATGGCCGTCAGAATCTCCCAGCCACCATCAGCACTCTCAAGCGCTTTAACAGGAACCCAGTCAAGTTCAGAGGCGAGATGCCAGCCATAATTTGTGGCCGTAGATTGCTTGAGCAAGTAGGTGCCCATTTCCTCCGGGATGCCAGAGCGGGCACAGTGTTTCATGGACTTTACGCCTATCTATCTCAGCTGCAACAGTACACTCAGCCTCTCGTCATCCCGAGCTTCCTCGAAACTCCAATCAAGGCTCGCCGCTCAAATTGATAGCCAACTGTAGGAAAACATAGAGTTACACGAATGTACCAAATTCTCACCCGGACGCCACAGAGCAAGCGAGGAGTATGGCCTCAACTATCAGAAGCTCTTGTATGTCCTCTTTTGGTGCTGTATGCCTAATACAAGGGTAATATTTTCTTTCCGAGCTGATGACGATGACCTTCCCCAGGCGAAATTGTATGTCAAACTTGCATTTGACGTGAACCTTCCCACTGAACCTTCATCATCCTACACTGGTCTTCACTCGGGCTTCTGAGCATACACGATGACTCTCCTGGGATGTCAGAAGGTGGCAAAAGGCGGCTAATTGCAGGTGAGCACTTACACTGTCCAGTATGCATCTATATTTCCAATATCCTCTTTGACTCGTACAAGCTGTTCCTCCACGTCCGATATGGGTCGCCCAAGATACTTTGTGAATGGACGAAAGGACCATCCTTCGAGCCCCTGGAGAGTATTGGTATAGTTATACCACCCCAATAGGTTGCCGACCTTGTCCTCAGGCCATGGGTTCTGAGGTATCTTGAATGTAACCTCCTCAACATTAATGAAGCCTTCTGAGAGCAGTCTTTGTTTGTATTCCTCGGCGATACGTGGGTTGCGCCCTGCTTTTTTCAATGCCTCGTGGTAATCGTCAATCCACGCACGGTAGGAGCTGGCCTCGGGAATGGTACCGTCATCGGACTTCGGTAGCAAGAGATCCTGGATTTCGAACCAGCCACCGGGAGCCAAATTCTCCCACACCTGTTGAAAGAATGCGTCCGGGGAAGTGATTGAGGTCCCTATCATTCTGGTGTGAATGAAGTCAAAGTGAGGCTTGAACGCCCACTGATACTCGAAATTGTCAACTTCAAAACGGCAGTTCGGAGGGACCCAAACTGGTTGAACCGGACTCAGATCAATTCCTCGAACTGAGGATTCCGGATGCTCGTCCGCAAATTCGATCGCCCATATACCCGTGCCGGTACCAACGTCGAGGACGTTCTGAGGACAGTAGATAGGGGCAAGGTGTAGCTTCCCCCCCAATAGTTCGGCGAACATTTCATGTTGCAAATCCAGTCTCTCCTGCTCCGACTCATCGTTGGGATATAGGTAGGCACCCTCGCAGTAGCCGTGGTACATTCGGCCGTTCTCGGGAATGCACGTCGTCGCACTCTCATCTAGGGAACAAGTGTCAGAGACGTCGGATTCGTCGCCAAGAGCCGAATCTCTATCGTCGTCTCGCTCCGTTCGATTCTGTAAGGCCATACTCCTCGAATAGGAAATCCCCGAACCTGTGCGCCCGACTTGTTGGATAGAGAGGGAAGCGTTCTGGCCGACCCCGGTAGGATTCGAAGGACGCAGCTAAGACCAAGAGAGGAGAGGAGAGGAGAGGAGAGGAGAGGAGAGGAGAGGAGGAACCTGCAGGGAACTGCTGCACACCTATGTACAGTTAGTACTAGAATAGTCCTAGCCCCCAGCCACATTCTCGTCTGGCAAATTGGGCTTAGGCCACATCCTCAGCCGGCAAAACTGGCTTGAACCAGTTTCTCTTCTGGAAACCTGGCTTTATACCAGTTTCTCCTCTGGAAACCTGGTCTTCAACCACTTTCTCCTCTGGAAACCTGGCCTTCAACCACTTTCTCCTCTGGAAACCTGGCCTTCAACCACTTTCTCCTCTGGAAACCTGGCCTTCAACCACTTTCTCCTCTGGAAACCTGGTCTTCAACCACTTTCTCCTCCTCAGATTTGGGTGAACTCTAACATCTTTTCAATTGGTTTCCTTCCCGTGACTTACTATTTACCGTATGTCGATCCAGCTGCGACTGAAGGCGAATGATTCTTCCTTTGATATCAAGGACGCCTATCGAGCCCAACCTGATGACGCCCGCAATTGTCTCATATCTGCCCTCCTCCAGGTTCAACTTGCCGAGGAACATCTTCAGCGCATTCGACTGGGCGAGGCTTTTCGCAACTCTCTTCAAGCTGAGCGACCAAAAAGACCATATCGGCTCCTTCCTGTCATCTCCGCCTGTAAGAACGGGAAGATTAAAGAGGCTTCATTTGAAGCCATATTTTTCCAGCATGGAGGAGTTCGCGCTGTGACGGCCCTCGCGGTGGCAGGTGCAGACAACAAGAAGATTTTCAGTCAGCTGGAGGGTCTTGGAAAGAAAGAGTTGGAGTTCTTCTTGGAATCCATCGATCAGATTGAGTGGCATGAAGATCTGGAATTTCTGGTTGCGTCGATTGAGAGGGAAGGCCGGCCAACAACGGCGAAGAAAACGCTCTTCGCCCGGCCGCGGCCTCCGCGGATCACGAAGAAGGTCAATGCGGACAAGCGAACAAACCACAAAATAGCGCGGCCTTCCGCCCGTCGTGCTCGAAGGCCTAGGCCAAATGCCGCACAGCGAGCTGACATTGCGACTCAAGACCATATACCTTCCTCAGACGAATGTTTATCCCCTCCTGGTATGTCGGAGGTTACACAAGAAACTTCAGCCGAAGGATGTCTTTCTAGCGCAGGAACCAGGGCCGATTCACTATTTTTTGACGGTATGTGTAATCCTGTCTGTGGAAAACGAAAGCTGACCTGTGGGAAAATCTGGGGCAGGGAACTTTAGGATTGACTTGGAGGATATGTGGACGGACTCAGCGCTTTGTGAAAATGGCGATTAACAGGACCGTTTCTCCACGGCCAACGTGGATCCTGGCAGGCTGCAGAACATTCAACTGTTTCCCGCTGTTCAAAACTACACCATCCAAAGTCGGAGATGGCCCCTCAGTGTGACACAGGACTATGACTTCTCCCGGGAACGTTTCGGACGCTGTCGGTTCGAGGAAGGTATCGCAAGGACCGCGACAACGGAGTAGGAAGGCGGCTTTGCCTGTGGTCTTGAGATAGCAATCAGCGGCTGAACGCATACGACGGACAATTAGAGGATACCGCTACGCTCATCGCGTTGATCACAGGTTTGATTCGCTGGGTTCGATCTGGGTGACTACATTGTGCGACTTCAGCACTGCCCCGGTATGCCCGCCATTCCTCGTTCTCCATGAGCCACCTTGCCAGGACACCTGCCTGGTCGAGAGCTTCCTTGCTGGGGACATTAGCACTCATAAGATTGGATGCTGTGCGGCGTCGCGATGCGTTTTTGAGGTTCGTGGAGACAGGGTCGTGTTTGGGTTTGTTGTTGTTGGCGTTCCCGTTGAAAAGGGCCGTGGCTCGCGTGGGCTCGAAGGGTCAAAGGAAGTCATGTGACAAATCAACCCCACCGTTGCAAAAAGATTGCCTATAAAGTCCGGGCTCTGCGGCAATTTAGCTACTTGTCTTTTGCGCGAGAAGATTTCCTCATACAACAAGGGCCTTCAGATCTCTATCGTCTCTCGGGGGCCGTTTCTTCTTGAAGAGTCCACTTCGCGGGAACTGAAAACGCCTTTCTTTCTTGAGGCCAAGTAGATGCGGAACAATTTTGTGTATCACGTCAACCCGGGACTTCGCCCAGATAAACCTAGCGAGAAAGGAAGTGCGAGGCAATGCGGCAATCCACATACCGCACCTGGAGATGCCGTCCTCACATGCTGAAGTCACCGCTTCCTAGCAGGTGCGAATTGAGCGTCATTGAGAAGCACATTGTGCAGGTCAACCAACGCATCGGAGGGAATGAGAACTCAGGGCGTGGTCACTCTGGCTTAAGGGAACAACGCAACCCACCCTACGACTCCGTCTCGAAGCCAGTCAGAAACATGCGGAGCGGTAATGACGGCACGAAGAGTCTCCAAATTGGCGCATTGGGGCATGACAGGGTTGAAGACTGAGACGGGGCCAGCGGTGGCACCTGTAAAGGCAGACGACAATATCAGGGATGGTCCCGCCCAAGAATAAGGGGCATCGACGGAGTACTTAATCCTCATCTGCCCCGAGTTCCTCGACTTCCTCTCCCTCATCCTTCTACACTTCTCACCATGCCTCGTAAACCGACAACAACTCTTTCAAGACGTCGCTTGGAGGGCTTCACGCGAGACAAGCTCTTCAGTGAAATCCATTCCATCACTGAGATACCACACCCCGGTGACTCGTGGGGATCGATTCTTTCGCAGCACTTGGCCGGCTCGATTCGTGACGATCTCTCCAACCTTCAGCCTCACTTGGAGGATGTCGCAAATGACGCGCTGATCGACTGCGCCCTGGCACTCAGATCCGCCCTCGAATCCACCATTATGGGGCCGAGGCGCAGGAAACGACGTTCCGGCTCTGCTCTCCAAGTGACCACGGGTGAGGATTGGTTGTGTGCCAGAATGCGCAGGTCGCAAGGTCGTTCGAGGGCACTTCATTCTTCCGGGCGGAAAGTGATCCCGCGTGAAGCTAGTGACGACGACAGCAGAGCTCCGCTTCAAGATGCGCAAGACCTCATCACCAATTGTCGACGCCGAATCGAATCACAGAGAGACGAGCTCGCAGCACAGCGAGACAAGCTTGCAGCGAAATTACGCACTGCAGAGGAAGAACTGTCTCGGAAGGACATGGTTATCAAGGACCTGGAGGATCAGCTACAGAATCAACGTGCCTCTCCAGATACTTCCAACGGTTCTTGCGAGGATGCCAGTGCATGCTGGACTGACGGTGACTTTACTGGCGGCATCAGCGACAAATGGCCCGCTCCGTCAGTAGTGGACGGATTGATGTACTTGAACTGGGGCCAGATGTCAGAGGATGATCAGTCTGTTCACGGCGACGATGTCCCACAGCCTCAATCATGGACGACGGATTTCGGCGAGTTTGAAGGTGACCCATTCTCCACAACAACAGAGCTGCCTTTTTCACCCAGATGTTGCGATCAGATGCCGGTGGCCTTGACAAATGCAGGCTGTGAGCTCTGCCCAACTCACTGTGAGCTGTTCACATGGTTGTCCACCACAGAGATGGGTATGGGTCCATGTATGGGGCTCGCCACCTGTCCGGCATGCGGTGGGCCAGGTTGTAAGTGGGCCCAATTGAGTGGTCACTTGACGGACTAGAGGATGGTTTCGTGAATGCGTGATCAAGTTTGATTTCCCTGTCACCTTGCATGTCAGGAAACCATGCAGTACTTAACTCAGATGCTCAACTGAAATGCGATTCCCAAGTTTCTCGGCCACTTCCACTGCAAGCCTACTTCCATGGACCTCACCTTCATAGTCGAACGGCCAGTCTCACGTTTTCGCCCGCTATAGATCTCTCCGAGTCAATTGACCTTTTTCGGCGATATCGCAAATATGGTCACCTGCATGGGGCAACAACGTGTTGGTTCTCATCCGCCATCACTACTTCTCAATCTCCAATCCTTCATCGAGCGGTAGACGCCTTTTGCCAACATGAGTCGAAATTTACTAGGTACCGCTCTCACGGCTGCGCGTAACAATGGGAGCAGTTCGACCCGACAGGAATAACGTTTGAGAGACGTCCAGTCTTGATCGATCATCAAAACATCCACTGCATGCCTGCCTCAGGATTGCGAGAGCCTTCTGGTGGTCAGCACCGTTTGGTCAACAGGGACCTCATGAAGGACTTCAGCTGATCATCCTATTTTCAAACGTCATATTATCTACAAAAACAACTACAGAAAGACCGACACATCATTGCTGCTGCCATTAAACCCTCGGTCATTCACGACCACCCCCGTAGCTTCGTCCTTTCCATTCTCCTCCCGGATCACAGCTCGTCAGGTCTAGCGGGAATACCACGTGGCCGCGACGAGAAGAACGTAGAACGCAATCAACATTGCTCCTTCAACCCTGAACATTGTTAGTCGCAATTAGGTGACGGAGACACATCGACCTACCAGCGGCCAGCCGGACCTTGGAAGACATTCGTCACGACCAAGACTGTTAAGAACATCAGCACCACTTGAAATCCTTTAAAATGCAACGTCATCTCCTTTCCCATGGCCCATCCGATGCAGACGGTGGATGGCATCACGAAAAGCACGATTCCAAGACTGGACTGAATGGTGGCCTGGATGGTCCAGTCCATTTCCCGCCGGCGTGCGTGCAAGACGGCAATGATGCTTTCGACCGTCGTTGTGGCCGTCGGAAGGATGACCAATTCCGCAAAAGAGGTAGACAGGGCGCCACTGTCCGTCATCGTGTGCATGGAACGGAGGACTACTGTCGTCATCCAAACGGTCAGAGCCGTCGACAGGAGCCCAACCGTCAAAGCGAACCATGGATGAAGCTTGGCTGACCGACGTCTCGCTCGAACTCGACACTTCTCCGCGAGCAAGCTTGACATGTTCAAGTGCAGTTGCTTTGGTACAGCCGCTGCCGAGGCTACGGCCACGGATGACGACACGAGAGCAGGTGAGATGTTGGGGGCATCCCCCGAGTGCGTGCCGAAGAAGTACCACCAGTAGCATACGTACAAGATCAGGAGCGTCACGGCCGCCACGCGGGACAAATTTGGGAGGTTGATATTGCTGTCTGCTTCTGCACGCGTGAGCCTTCACCAGGGGCGAAGAAGAATTTTCACCCACCAGTGTTGTACGTCACCAGCGACGCCACGGTCACGAGACTACCGAGAGCGATGAGCAGAAGGCGAGAGTTAGTCAACAATACTTCTCGAGGGAAGTCTTCCATATCGCCATCCCACGTTGCCGCAAGGTGACAAAGGCCGAGTACGAGAAGGGTGTTAGATAAAACGGAGCCGATGACAGCGGTCTGCGCCACTGATATCTTCCCGGTAGCTAATGCTGCTATGGACATGATTAATTCTGGGCTCGTCCTTCCATTGTGAGCAGACATTCTAGATGTGAAGGGGACGATCGACATACCCGAGGAGACAGTCAGCGGCCCCAGCCGCCATATGCGACCGTTGTAGGTCTTTAATGTTGACTCGGAACCAGTTGACGAAGTGACGCACAGAGTGACGTAAAAGCGAGCCGCTGGCCATCAATGCAAACATACCGGTTATGAAAACGGCGAGTGGCGAGGCACCACTGGCTTGAACGACGCCAGAGACGATCGTGCTCAAGGTTGTTGCCAAAATCATGACGTTCGTGGTTTGCCATTTTCTGGCACTTTCTTGGATGTCCTTATATCTTTCCCGACTCCACAACTGACTTGAAAACATAGTTGAGTTCTGTACCTTAGCGTACCTTACGCTCCAGAGTTTCGAAGAACATGGCCGAGAGGACGAGGAAGAGCGAATATAAATACGTAGTCGGAGCTCGCGAATGGACTAGCTAAGAATAGAATGCCTGGCCAGAAATAGTCATCGGTCTCATCCAGTCTTCGCGCTGCTGGCCTAACTCGCAAGGAGTACGGGTGACGGAGAATGTGTACCAGTATCTCCGACGGTGCTTCGCCAACGACATCGTCAAAGGGCAATGGAGTAAAGATGCTGACATGTGCTATCCGGCTGACGGTATGCTAACGAATGAAAGCAGAGTGTGCCAGGTGCGGGGAATGGCGGGCAAGCAAGTTGCAATCCCGCCGTCTCTTCGGACTTTCCAGTTGCGTGATCGTGGATTCGGTGTCGTACCTTCTCTTCCGTTTCTGCTGCCGTATTTGTGCACGTTCAAAGTCGATCACAAGCACTCGCTGCACCTCGTCGTTCCATAACATGTTTGGCAACCTCAAATCCATATGCGCCACCGACAGCTGCGAAATAGCGCGCATCGATCGTTGTTTTTCCAATTCAAGAGAGATGCCGTCAATGGCAGGCGAACGCTCATGCAATGAAGGTCCTCCCCAAGACATCAGTAGCATGTGAACAATTTTGACTCCAACGTCATAAAAGTAGGGATACTGGAGATCAATGTTGCCTAGGTAAACAGGAGTCGCAGCACCTTGGATACGCCATAGTTGGTGGTATACTTGCCCCTCGTGGCGGAGTTGTAGGCGGTATTCATCAACTGTGCCTTTGGCCACAATTATGTATCCGTGAGACGCCTGCGTCACCCTGAACAGCACGCCCCGCGCGCCCTGAATGCCCAGAGGATCACAATTGTGGTCCACGTCAGAATCGAGCTGGCATCGCACGCGGTCGACCAGGTCGTCCAGGTCGATCTCATGAACCGTGGTATCTGGTGACGTTCGATGGTGGGCGTAATTAGGGCAAGCCGGGTCGAGAGTCCGCCGGAAGCGTAAGCCGGCAAGGCACTTCATGGTGCAATACGACTTCACCTGTCGCTGTCCGGATATTGCAGGTCGCGTCGCTCCATACTGAGATGTGCTTTCCGTTGACGTACGCTTCCGCTTTACAGTCGTGGTACGCGTTGGCGTGTCAGGCATTGTGGATGCAGGATCGCCAGGGTCCTCGGACGAGGTGTCCGATCTAAACGAGGTGACTCCAGGTTCATCGTCTTGCTCCAAGATTAACTTCCGACTGCGTGTCAAGTAAGGAGACCGAGGATCGACTGGATAGTGTGGGGAGGAGTAGAGTGAGCCGTGGGGCGACTGGTGCCGCTCGTCGTCCGGAATTTGACGCAGTATCTCGTCGTAGTCCTCCTTCCACACGTCCAACTGCTCCGAAGCGCGACGCCGCCAGCCCTGCAGTCGCACGGGAGAATGTAGCGCCATGAGGCAAAATCCGAGCAGCCGGCTAACGGCCGTAAACGGGTAGCGGAAACCAGCAGGGTCGGTAGGCGCGACATCAAGCTGCGGCTCGGTCAGGTAATAGTAGACTGTTTCAGGATCATCTTCCAGCACGCGCAGGTAGACTTCGGCGACTCCCGTTGTGAAACTGCCATACTCGAGACCATTGTCGATCATATACTCAAATGTCTGTGCCACGGCCGCAGCCACGACTCGTTCGGCGTGGTACTGTAATTTCTCGGCCGGATCATTGGGAATAGTAGCACGCTGAACAACGTCAGC
>JADWPL010000064.1:0-17638 GCA_016109495.1 Phialophora tarda | reverse complement strand
GATCATCATCAGGCTCCTGGAAGAGAACCGAAAGAGAATTCTACATTCCTCAAATGCAGATCAAGGCTTCGCGTAGATGCACAATAACCTGCTTGGGCGGAGCTTGCTTAGGCGGAGCTTTCTTTCGTCACACCATGTTGGAGTTCGTTGAATTGTTCTGGGACGAAGCTTTGCTGTTTTAAAAACAAGGTCAGTGTCACGGGAATCTCAATAGAGAGATGGGGTTCAAATAACTTTATGTCTCATTAGCAGTAAAGCCGCAATAGACACCGTGGTAGGATACCAGAGGGTATGTCAATTTTACTGCACCTTTCCTTGGCTGTCCGTGAGAGGATCGCGTAGTGCGGAATGGCTGCGGTCATGTCGTCAATCAGGCCCCGCCCACCACGATCGTGACTTTTCAGTAGGCGGATCGTCGGAACGCGGACTTCGAGAGACGGAAAGGCTAGCTTGTGGAGATGGGCAAAACGGAGTTATACATTCGTGGAGGATGCTTGATCGGTGGACGAGTTGCGTGAACTCAGCAGTCTCGTTGATATGCGAGACGCGGTCCTGCGATCGCGGCCAGCCGGCGTGGGAGTCCAAGGTTCGAAGACTCGCGTGGTTCGAAACTGAATTCTCCGATGATGTTACTCAATTGCGAGATGAAGCAGAACTAGGAAGCTCCGATGAAGACATGCTGCACGCTGGGCGGCTGTCCAGTCAGGAGAGTGAGTTGCGGGACGGAGACGCACAGATAAGACGATTCGATGCAAAGTGATCCAAGAGCAGGATGCGGCACAGGAGCAGAGGCCTCAACGGTCACAATGTGAAATATTGCAACCGAGAGAAGCAGCTCGTGACCAGCGTTCTCCTTGAAACTCATTGAAAGCATATACAGGTTTGCTCCAACAACAAAGACGACGGAATAGGTTCTGAAGGACGAAGCCTTTCCACTAATGGCGAGACTAGAGACACGGTGCTGTTGTCTGGAGCACCGGCAAGATGGATGCAGGCAAAACAGTGTTGGTGTCGATTACAGTGGATGCCATCACACATCTCCCGACGAGCTACCGACATAATTGCAGACCAGTTCTGCTTCTCCGACCACCATGCGTCTATGAAATGCGTCTATGAAAGCGCGGAGCATCGTCCGCAGTATGGATAGACATATGCTGGAAGGACAGCCGCAGAATGCCGACGCGGACGACCTTCAAGCCTTTCACCGGAAGATATCTGACGGCGACAGCACTAACATAACGGATCTCGTTTCGAATCTATTGTTGCTGAGCGCATCTTAGCACATCTTTCTGGACGGTCTCAGTGAAAGCACACCTAATGAAGCTCGGGAGGAGGTAGCGTGTCTATCGAAACTCGGCCAACGGCGCCGAACCTTCAAAACGGCCTTGACCAGCTGATCTGGCTTTGATAAAGTCTTGCGCCGGGAGCTGAACATAAAGTACACAATGCCAGCCAGCCAGTATCCAGAACCTCGAACCCCTACGGATTCAATCAACCACGCTTCTCTCCTTGCAGTTTGAGTATGCGTGCTTCCCGGCGCTGGATATACCCACCGAGACAACATCTCGCATTCCTGGCTTGGTCATGATCGAGTCCTTGTGGCAGCCCACACGAGCACACTAACTATGGACTTTGGGAGCGGCTCAAGGCTCTGACCATTCGACCCATCCGACTAATTATCGGAGGCCCCGTATCCTCCACGCCTGTTGTACAGAAGCTGCACTTGGACTTGCAGGGAGTCTGTTGGATCTTCACCGAGGCGCTGCTAGAGGCCGACCAGTTCCCACACTTGCGCACCGGCGGACGCGTGGGTCTGACGATGGCCGACGACGGAGCACCTCGGCTCTAGAGACGGTATATTCACATCGCCGAAGAATTGCATCTTGACGAATCGTGTGTCGCCAGGATTTCTTTGACGCAGTTTCCGGGGTACGTCGGCTCCGCCTCGTACATTGTTCTTGCATGGACGAGCGAGCGCATCACTGCCGAGCTCTGGGAGACGCCAACCTTACCGAGCTGTTTATTCCTACCGGACAGGAGGACGACCACTTCAAGTGGATTACTCGACCAGAAGGAAAAGCGAGTGGATTGTGGTCTGCGGAGGTCACGACATCGACTCTGATCCAAGATATGTTCACTGACCACTCAGCGAAGTCTGCGCAGCTCCACGGACCCGGTACCAGAACACTAGCTGCGTCTCAAACCTATGAGTAAACTCCGTTCTCATACTGACCCCTACGTTTCGACCCGAATATCTGAGATACTGTTCCTGTCTGCAGTACAAGCTCCGTTCTAGCATCTCCACAGCACTTTGCGCTGCTCATCAGCAAACTTGACAGGCCTGACACTCATCCCCATCTCTGGGTCCTCACATGCGGCCTTGTTGATACCACGTGGTAGAACAATATGTCACCACTTGAGATGACTTGAATGCAACAGCGATATTTTACAGATCGTCGCCCATCGTGCCTGTGCATGAACCCATCCCCTCCAAATTCCACGATCACCTTTTTCTCCGACCTCAATGACAACTCTGCGCCCGCCCTCAGCGGATTATCCGCGGCTCACCGACCCGATCATCAACGGGATAACCTTCTACGGGCGACTTTATGTGGTACAGACTCACCGTCGGCGGTATGCCCTCGTGCCTTGGCCGCTGCTGACATCAACCGTCGCGGCAATACAGGTAGACCATAGCATCGATGAGGATAATGCATCCAACTCTAACATAGAGTTCTGATACTGTACCAACCGGCGCTATTCGGTCTACATGTTTTGAAGGAATTTAGTATATCCACTGTGACGTTGCCTCGTTTTCTACATCCTGCTTGTTGTTTCGGCTATTTCCACAATAGCTTCCGCCTCTTCCAGATACTGGTACATCTCATCGCACGACACGAAACGTTCAATCGCCCGCAAGGCCCGCACTCGCGAGGCTTCTCGACACGAATACCCGAGGTTAGAGATAGTGAATAGCTTCGATGATTGAGGTTGAAGAGGTCAAACAAATGTTTGAAATCTTCTTCAGGCTTACTTCGACTAGCACTCGTACACGCCAAAATACTGCTTCTGTTACCGCTGCTGCTACTACTGCGACGTGCGACAATTCGCGCTGAATCACAGCGCAGACCCCCCTATGACGATCCCCGAAGAACTTTCATACTTGCGGGAGTATCAGATTCTAATCTGCTTATCATGTCAGGTCGGCGTTGGCCTGGGAAAGGCCGCGACAACACATTTTCGGAATGTGCATCTATGGAAAGGCGAGTAGTTAACGAAAGTGTTACCATACGTTTCGACACTGCTGCTTCACGACCCGCACACAGTTGAACTACCACCGAATGGAAGCTCGATCGCTGTGTTCTCAAGCTCAACACCACAACCCTGAGCTCATACCGACGACCGTCAGCAATATTGTGCTATCTTGCACTGTGAATATTGTTGCCGCCTCCTCCCCCACCTAGAAGGATCTCATTCTGGGGCCGAAGATTAGGAAAGGGAACGTTTCTTCAATCCTCCTCCTCGCCGTAGTATGCCTTCCGCATCTTGGTATCTGCGTCCCGTAACTCCTGCCTGTATTCCTTCGTGTAGAGTATCTGGACGTTCCCCTTGGAGGGGTCCCATTGTTCGAACTCCGGGCCATCCTCCGGGCCATCCTCTTCCCGGGTATCCTCCGCAGGTGTCGCAGTAGCCAAATCTTCTCCATGAACAGCTAGATCCTCGCTGTCCTCTGGATCCGGGGTATTCTCCGCAGGTGTCGCCATAGAAGTATCTTCTCCAGCACCATCCGGTTCCTCGCCCTCATCCGGTTCGGCTCCTTCAAGTCTTCTGTAGATCTCGCCCAGTTCCGCTCGCCAGAGGTCCCGAGCCTTGTTGCCTCGTCGTCGCTTCGGTTGCTCTTCATCTCCCTCACCAGTCCCCGTAGACGCCGAGGCACTTGGGCGTTTTGCTGTCTGTAGAGCCGCTGCTGCCAGCGTCGCATCGACCTCGGACGGAGAAGGCGACTCTGGCGTTGTCATCACTAACTCGGTATCTAATTTCGGTGGAGGACTAGGTGGTGGCTGCTTGGGGCCAGAACTACCACCGCTGATCGTAATATTGAGAGGTAAGTTCGAAACGCTGAGAGTCGTGAACAGGAGAGCTTTTATAGAAGGAGTTCCGAGGCGACTGTCATGCTTCCTACGCCACCTCTCTTCCTTCACTCTCGTTTCAGTGTCGGCGTCATTTATCTTCACATGCCATCTATCGAAGGTGTCATACATCTGAGGGCAAGTCCGAGCCTTGATCGACCTATCTTTCGGGTCCAAGTCCCCCATTCTCCATCCTTTCCGATCTTTCCGTTGCTCTTGGGTAAGGCCGGAGGAAGGGTCGCGCAGTCCGGCATATTGCCGCACGCGAGAGCCACTCCATCCCACCCAATCTGATCCGTCGCGTGGTCTTTACTGCTGCAATATGGCCCAATCACACTGATGTCGTGACTGTCGCAGAAGGAGTCCACTTCGCCCACCATATGCGCTTGGATTGCATCTACCAAGTACATGCTCACCGGACGATATCTACGCCATACCTGCCGAACTTGGGGACCGACCTGCGGAAAGTTTTCTTCCAATTCTTCGAAGATGTCGTCTCTCGGTTTGCCAATACAGAGCTCGTGTCGAAGGCACATTTCAATGCAAGTAGCGAGTTCAGTGTCATGATCGGCTCGTAGGATGGCCGGGAACTGAGTTTTGAGGTGACAGTCTAGCTCGTAGTCCAACGTTCCAAGCCCGAGGTATTGTGCCATTATTTTTATCTTGACAAGGAGCTGAAAATAGTAGATGCCGACTGGCACGCCGCAGAGCATCGTCATCGGTAGAGGAGGCGAAGGAGGCAGCGCTGAAACCACGGTGTCGGAGGTCGTTGCAAACCGAACCGGGTTGTTTGTGTCAATCACTCCTAGGGTCAGGTAGGTCATGACGGCGCGAACGGTGTCAGCGTCGAATGTGGGAAAGTCGATCTTGCGTTGTACCTGCTCCTACACGTGGTCAGCCACAGAAGCGTGACATCGCATTATAAGCGCACCTGAAAGCCCGGCTGCAGCATTCCCCTCAGTACGTCGCTGACGCTGTCGCGAACTATGAACAGTGGGATCCTGTAGATAACCCTAGGTGCGGTGAAAATGACGCGGCAGTAGACACGAGGAGGTGCCAAACGACATGCTGACACGAGTACCTCGTACCAGGCCTCGAGTTTTGAGGTGCGACCCCGCGCTGGTCTCGCAAACCTCCCTCGTTGCGTTCCTCATCCTCGTTGCGTTCCTCATCCTCGTTGAGGGTATGGACCTTGATGGGGCGGAAGGTGGGGGTATGGACCTCGACGAGACGGAAGCCGAGGATATAGACCTCGATGAGACGGAAGAGGAGGCGGGAGGCGCCGAGGAAGACCAAGAGGGAGACTATGAAGATTCTCCAGGCCCGGCCAACGAGGTAGACTTGAGAACGATAGACACACATATTGCGAACGCTCGCGACCGAGCTTTGCGGACCCTCACGTTGAAGTTGCGGAGAGAGGTTACCCTGCTGGAGAACGCCTATCGATGCTGGCTCGCGCTGGAAACTGTTTGCGCGGTCAGGGATATCGGAGAAAAGACGGTGATCTTTACCACCAACCGAGCGAGCATCAAGCATCTGCATGAACTACTAAAAGCCGATCATCTTCAACCCCTCCAGCTCGATGGGGATACGCCCAGTGTTCAGCGGCACGCCATCATCGAGAGGTTCAAGAACGAGGATCGACACAAGGTGCTACTCTTATCCATGCGCGCCGGTGGCCTCGGCCTCAACCTTCAGTGCGCCAGTCGAGTCATCATTTTCGACCTGGAGTTCGATCCGGTCTGGTTGTGGCAGGCTAAGGCCCGCGCGTTCCGGACGGGACAGTCGCGACGTGTCTTCGTGTACTACTTCTTGGCCGGGGGGACATATCAAGAGATTTCGGACAATGAGACCGGGAGGAAGGGAGCTCGTTAATGAAGGACTCGCCTTGGTATCGGCCTAAACACCACCTTACGCAGATTTCGACCGTATCCTTATCAGTTTTTACACGTCACCGCCCTCTCCAATTCTGCCCTTCGGCCTTGAACGGAGGTTGAGAATGGCGTGAGAGTGTGCCATTGGCCGCCGCTGTTGCCATGGCGTGGGCTGTTCGAGCAGCTGTCGCCCGGGATGATGCCGTCATTTCCTGACACCGGCACCATCAGATGGCGGCGAGCCTTTTCTTTATGTGTATGGTGGGAAAAGTCGAGAGCGGCGGCGGCGCTGGGAAACCGTGGACTGAACGCATAGTCCTTCTACATACTTTAAGCTGAGTGTCATGCCGGCGGTCGACCACTGCAAGGGCCATCTCCTGAGCGGATGCGGCGAGTTGCATTTCTATTAGGCGTAAATAGAAGGTCATGTAACGTCTCGACGTCAACATGTCCGCTAGACGTCCAGGGACGGCAGAAACTTACAGTGTTATATTCATGACCTTCGGCCAAGGGCGTAGTTCACCTCTTCATTTCACCCTCCTCCCTTCTTCTTGATGAGATCCCGCTGACTACGACGCTAGGCGATGCTGATCGGGAATTATAACCCTCTAGGATTAGCACTCTCACGGTGAAACGCGGTGGCCGGCATTCACTTCACTTTACACTCCTGTCGGGCCTCTATACGTCCACACTCGTCAATTTCTTTCCATTCCTTCTTTTTTGATTTATTGTTCACTGACTCTTCCCCTACTTACATCACCCTCTACCTGCTTCATCGCCCAGTGAAGAAGCTAAATCGATCCCAACTGAACAAACCTTTCTCCCGCTCAACGACTGCCTCTCAGACGAAACTGAGACCGGTCTTTCCCGTTCACCCCGTTACCCGGCCCTACCGGACCACGATCAAGGCCACCTTACGGACAGCATAGACCTCACTATGGCCTATACGCCAGCTTATTCCCACCCATCGTCCGTTCATCTCTCCGGTAGACCTCATCTATGACTGAGCTAACATTGTTTCAGCCTGTACGCCGCCCAGCCCGTAATCCCACACACCTTTCGCTTGGTCAATTCGCATGCGAAAGAGTCCCACTTGAAAATGGCCCAGTGGAAAGGAATGAAGCGAGGAGAAAGACAGTCCGATGAGTTTGTCGATCTTGCTCTTACACGCGGCCAGAGTGACGGACTCCTACGGTCGCCAATTATTCAATCCATGATGAGAGCCAACACGACAGAGAGCCAGGGAGGCTACATCTATTGCGGCCTTGAGGTGGTGACATTAGACGCCGCAACCAGGTTCATCTCATACGTCTCGAACGGCCTACCACCGACGATTGCCAATGCGCTCGAATGGGATACCTCCCTCCGTATCTATGTCATGCTCGATTTCTACGCCCTCGTCGAGCTGGGCGCAGTCGTGGGTACCCAGGTGCTGGCCAAGCTTGACTATTGTGTAATCTCTCCGCACCGTGGCGCCTTGCAATCAGTCGCCGTCAACCATGTCAATGATGGCCAACCCCGAGCCCTCCTTAAAGCAATCCTGGCCAACAAACTTCAACGTATGCCCAGCCCTCAGCCCCTCATCCCGGTGTTCCATGACATGCTCATGAACGTGGAAGATGGTGCGCGCCCAAGCATGCTCAAATGGATATTGGACCTCGTATTCATCAAGGGTGCCGAGTGGATGGAACACCTGACGGCCCAAGGATTCGACGCCGATACACGCCAGCTCGAACTTGTCAACTTTCGCGAACAGCACCCGCGCCCCGTATTCAAGAAGAAGCAAGCCATAGACGCGGAAACTGAGGAGGCATAAGGCGGAAGATGATGGGCTGGTGGGGGGACATAAGGGGTTCTTCACCGTCCAGCACTGGAAGATTTGCTGTTGTCCTCGCGCACATGGAGGAGAAATCGCGGAGCTGGAGGGTCGAACCGTTCCCCTTTAAGCGTCGGCACGGAAACTTGACAAACAGCAGAGGCATCAATGTCGACCTGCGGTCGAAGACACATGAGGACGGACTGGCTGGCGTGGCCTTTTGTTTATCCCTTGAGGTGTGGCCATCAGGGCCATCTTCGTCGTTTCCCTTTCCCGCGCGCAGAACCAGCACTCAGATAGGCATTGTACTTCTATCATCACTCTACGGTAGCTTTCCGCTCTTCATGGCAAAGAATTCATGCCACACGACATCAGCTTCAGAGCCTCCAGGAGGTATGTCACCTACACGCGTTCATGGTCCAATTTCTCAGCCCCTCCCACGCAACAGGCCATACTCTGCCTGAGCCTCTGAATGAAGATAACTCATCTCCCATACAATTTTTGGTGGTAACCTTGGTACCGCAGTTCTCCGAAGAAGGCTTCACGCCATCCCATAGGATATTTAGCACGCCTTCTTTGCAGTGCTTCTTCAACTTCTTTGCAATGCCTCTTACGCCTCTCCGCACCGTCTCAGAACCTTTTTTATGCGTTTATGCATACCGCGAGGCATAAAGATGCTGGTTCCGACCGTGTGCCTCACATGGCATACCCGTTGTATTATGCTGCTGAGGCGAACCCTGGCTGTTCAACCCCTTTGCTCTCTCGAGTCATGCTGTTCGAGATCAGCCATACTCGCAGTCGCTGGCGCCTTATTCAACCATGTCGGTGCCTTGTCGGGGTGTTGTTTCCAGCACATACCACTATGAGTGGGAATCCAAACCAGCCTACTCCGAAGAATCCCCACTAGGACAGTAGCCCACCTAAGACTGATGGGGAATATTAATGAGAGCGATCGTGATCTCGAGGCTTACTCAAGATAGATACTTCATGACATTCCCGCGTCCTTTGTAGAACGACAACTTGATCAAGGATCTTCCTGGCAGCGATGGCGGCCACCCAATCATCAACCTCCATAAGGTCCGCCAGTGCAGTGGAACGTGGAGAAGGGGAATCACGTGGAGCTGGTGGCAGCGAGATGAGTCTGAGTATATATCTCACCCAAACTGGCCGTCCACGTCCAGTACCGAAAAGACCACCTGTAACTAGCAAACAGTCCCAGTGGGAACATGGTTTGGACGGCAAGACAGGGACTGGTCGAGAGAAGAAGACCAATCACGAAAAGAACCAATCAGCAACGAACATGCGACGTTAAGCCCTGTGGGCCGCGCAGCGCACAGAGAGTATAGCCACCACACTTCCTCCTCTGCGTCCTTTCATTCTTCAAGTCCTCTTTCAATAACGCCTCGACACGATACCGGCCATCCATCAAGTCGACCCGCTCCGGCTTCACACTCTGGCATTCTCAAAATGGCAGTCATGCATCAGGCACGCATTGTTTCCAATTAGCAGGAGCATCACCTCGATGCTTAAGTTCTGCGATTATACGGTCAACGTGTTCCGGGCTGCAGGCCACTCGGAGAATGTTAGAGAGATCAATACGGTACAGCCCCTTGTCAACCGATGTGTGGAGTTGCAGGACGAGCAGAATGCACGGTGATCGGCTGCGGCCCTGCTTCCATTTCGGCGTCGAGACACGGATAGCAAAGCACGTCTTAGCTTCGTCGAAGAAAGACAGTGTGCTGACAACTGTCAGGCACTTTACAGGTGCAGACTCGCCCGAATGCGAAACTCCCCGCTTACGGGAATCGTGGGAAAGGCTGTGGCAATACCGAGAAACGGGGCAAGGATGACGAAATCACGCAGAGGTACTTTTTGAGGCACGTCATTGAGATACCGGCCGAAGCCAGAGTGCTGTACTGTCCCTCAAGGGACGGCCTCGAGGTGGCGTTGCCTAATTTGGTTCATTGTGTTGCACGAGGTGGCTTTGCATCTGCCTTTGGGAGACGTATTTCAGGTACGCAACGAGGTAGGCTCATGTTGTGCTAAAATGATAAAACATCCTAACTCCAGTGCAGGGTGTCCAGACCAGCTGGCTTCACCGCATATCAGACTTGACAGAACCAGCCTCGCCAGGCCCATGCTCCTTTCCATCAAGGTTTGGGTAAGAACGACCGCCTGGGACGATGAAAGATGAAGGTCTCCGCCCACTAGTGTGTCGCGGGCCCAGTAGAACTTGTCGCCGTGGCCGTCCCGTTCACTTGAGAACGGCTTGCCAGGCGGCGACCGATCACGGCCGCGGCCTGATCTTTACCAACGCCCTCCGTCTCCGTCTGCGTTGCGTCCTTTCATTTCTCACGCGGCTTAGTAGGCGATTCGGGACCGTCTTGTCCGGCCTCCTGTCTGAAGCCCAGAATCTCTTCGTCGATAAAGTCCCGACCATACTGTTCTCCGAGGGTTGACCGCGCATACCACTTGATTACGGGGTCGTCGTCAAAAGAGACGCGGACTAAAGTCTTTGCATGTCGACTGTATTCGTCTGAAGGCTTTTCCCTTCGCTGGGAGGCCACACCACTAATGCTCATGGTTTCGAATGGTTTGTCGTTCAAATCCTCCAGACGTCCAAGGGTGATGTTGACCGCGTCGGCACCCGCGGAGTATGACTGCCCGAACCCTCTTCCGAATGTGGAGGCGGCGACCAATTCGCAAATGGTGAGCTCATTTTTTCCCGCATGGCTGATGATGAGTTGATACCCACGCCCGACCCGGAGACATCCCTCAATCTTCTTTTCAACCCCACCATCTTTCACATATCCCGGGGTTCGGACGCACCGTCGAGACCCAGGGACATTGTTCCGTTGGGCCCGCGGCGGTGTTGGCACGGGGGGCGAGGGTTCTTCGTCGGGGAACCCCATGATCCAATCCTCGGGGTATCCATGAAGTCGATTGAGTTGCCTCAACGTCTCGTTCAGGGTCTCGAATTGCTTCTTGGTTTCGGTGTCGCTGTGGCTTTTCCGCAATCTGGCCAGGAACGGGAGGGCCTGCTTGAAAATATTCTTGAGCGTGCTGATGTCGATAACGTAGGCGTTCTCGATCAAATTCTCGGGGAAGGCCCGGGCTTGGTTCTCCCTCCGGATCTGCTCGTTCGCCTGCTCCAGCTTGTGCGCGGCTTCTACGTCCTCAGTGTTCTCCATCAAGGCACCGATAGCGGGAGTAGCCTCCTGCCAGATTCGCCGGTGGACTTCAGATGGGCTCACCCTCGTTCACACCTCGGGTGACCGGGGCTGAAATCGTGGCGTGCTCTATGAGATCCGGTCTTAGATGCAATCTCATATAGGGAGGGCGTCGATCGTGTCGGTTCGAGACTCGACCTAAGGCTTCGAAGTTTCCCATTAGTAAAGTAGATCCCCGCCGACCTGGAACTTTTATAGCGACCAGTATTAGTTTATCCCCGGTCTCGAGACTCCTTCTCAGTGCGCGCAGATATGTCGAGGCGGCCGCTTCGGTCAAAGTGGACAGATAAGCAAAACAGCCCACGGCGGGATCAGTGCTGTAGGCCACAAAGCAGCGGGGCTTATAGTGGCCGTTATGAAGGCGAGCCACCCAAATCGTCCCGTGCAACCTTCCACTGATAGATGAGTGGGGGTTCCGCCGCCATTTCCGGCACCTCGGTCATCCAATCTCCCACGGCGAACACCCAATTCTGCATCCAAGCCCTGTTGCCCCATACGTTCGCGTATATTCCGGAAGCATGTGTTGAAGCTGGCTCTGTCGAAGGGTGACGATGACCTGACGCTGCTCAAGGATGACCAGGAGCACCTGTCTCGGACTGGGTTCCCAGCGTCGAGGGCTCTGCCAAGTCGTCAGGAGTATTGCCGCTCAGGCTGGGAGGGGCATCTGGATGGCGAATGAAGGCGAGCGCTCGACCGTGTTCGGTGCCGAAGCCTTCAGGTGGCAAACCACCGCTGTCTGTGCGTGCGACATCGGCCTCTGCCGGTGACCGCCCCTTATTTGGGGTCGGGCCAGGGTTAGCACACAATCCCAGCCGCTGTGCTGGTGGACAGTCGCCTGCACCTGCGGGTGTCCGTCGTCGTTTCGACGGTGGGGCGTCCTCCGGAGTACCGTATTCCCGCTGTCGCTTTCGCCCTTGGTCTGATCTTTGCTCCTCTCCACGAAATCCACGTTGCCCGCGGAGCTCTGGTTGAGTCCAGATTGCGGCGTCCCCCACCGGTTCGTTCACCGACGGACCGATTCGCACGGAGTACTCCTTCAAAAGGTCCTGTAGAACGCGGGAAAGGAAGTGAAGGTTCTGCACGAGTGACTCAGGTACGTCCATCTCTCGCGGGTCAATAGTGAGGATCGCTTGGATGGCTGCATCGAGAATCGACATGACAATGTCCATGTCCATGATAGTTGAAGTGTAAAAGGAAATGATGCCGTCTTTGCTCTCAGGAGACATCGGCGAAGTCGGCCGCGTTAAATGGGAACATCGAAGACAGCACAGGGTCCTGCCAGGCCTTCCGTCTCCTGTAACAGTCCATACTTAGCATGTTCGAGGCATATCTCAGTCCGGACCTGAAACTGAACGGGACGACATGTGGGACAGTGGGTTCTTGTGTTTACCGGCCCACGGTCCTGGTTGTGCTAAGGAAGAACATCTTCCTCGACACTGCTGGGATTAGTATTGGGGTTGCTGCGGCATGACGGTGAGCATGGCACTACGAAATCAAAGGGTGACACCTATAAAATCAGCTCATGATCATAAGTCCAGGTCAGAGGGGAAGGTGGAAACACGCAGCGGGCCCCAACGGTCAATCACCCTTGAAAAGTAAAGACATATAGCTCCCAAATGGTGATGGCCATTGTCACGGGTCGAGACGAGACCCGGAGGCGCCGCACCGTGATGTCAAGCTGTTGGTACTGTACCCTGGCACTTCACAGTACTGTACGTCGGCCATCCTTTGACGAAAACTCTCGGAGACTCACTAACCCTCGAGTTGATACAAGTCCGGGCCGGGCGACATACCATCTCCTCCGAGGCCTCTTTCTCTATAGCTCTGGATGGGGCGTTTGGTGATAGAGTGACGAGTTCTCAACCAAGCCACGCTTCCGCATGTATGTGGCTATTGTAGCTAAAGTCTCGCGCGCTGCCTGCCTGCGCCGTGGCGGCGACGACCACCACGTGCTGAATTCTCCACACTGGTCGACACTTAAATCTCAAGCCAGACAAGCCAATTCTGTCGCGACAGGATGTGGCGGAAGACAATATATCTGCCCTGCGCCTTTGAATCGGTTACAGTAGTCCCGACCCGGTTGGGCCGCGACCAAACTGTAGACCGGTCGAAGGATTGTTAAATTACCGTCGCGGTATGCGGACTATCCAGTCCGCTTTCACAAAGTGGCTGACGCCGTCCGGCACCTCGTACTTGGTTGTTGCCGCACATGGTCGCAGTCTCCCTGCTCCGACAACTTAGTGTTGTGACCCTCGAATACAGTCGTGGGTTTGGTAGTGGGGTTTTGGCAACATGCCTCGGATCGCCCCAATCGCCGTGACGACAGCCATCCTCTCGTTCGGCCAGATCCTGATGATCCAAGCCCATATGCAGATGAGCTGGCTATACCCTCACACCGGAAGGTAGGGACGCCATTTATCCCATGGAATGGCCGAAGAAGCCAGACCAGGCACTGCTTGTGGACGAAAATCGACTTCTCGTTCAGCAGAATTGCCAGAAGAGAAGGCGGGACTCGGAAAAGTCGACCATTGAGGGCACTGCCAGAGCCGTGAGCTACGAGGACATCTTGATCGCACGACGGGACAAAGGTTGCGGATCTCCAAAGACGGTAGAGGCCGCAAAGTGAAGCAAGCTGAGTCGGAGCTGGAGAGCGTCGGGTCTTCTTTCGAGAGACGGAGCATGCGCACTGAAGTTCGACCTGGCCAGCCACGAGATCGCTGAGTTCCGATCTACGCAGCTACTGTCACGTCCCGCATCGTTCATGAGGCTTCCCGTACACAAGCCCACCACAATGCACATGGCGCAATTTGTTCTTTAGTTGAGGCAGGCGGACGTTCCGGGTCTTCGGATCTGCAGCCGGCGTTGCTCGACGAGAGGACCTCCCAATTTTTGCATTTCACGCATGGATGTCCAGGCCTTCAACCTCCTCGACCTCCCGTCCCGAGAGCAATCCTTAACGAGCATCTGCTGTAGAGACGACTCTGGGATTTGCCTCACGTTCTCGAGACTCGTGCTAACTGGGCAGGTACCGGTCAACCTGATTTTCGGCAAGGAGACGACACTCCAGTCGTTTTCCCCTAGCAGCGGCTCTCTTGTGGGGTTTGCTGGCTCATCTTTGACGGTCATGGGGCGCGATCCCGCGCGGGGAGATAGAAGTGAGATTATAGGGTGGTGTGTACTCGCGCACCAATAGAATACTACGCTCTGAGCCGATACGACGGTGGATGTAGGCTTTATCGACAGCGGACATCCGTTGACGCTTTGCATCTTCTTAAGGTATCTCGCTTATCACATCGAGATGATATTGAAATTCAACTTCCGAGCAGTGGTTCACTAGTTCTCGCGCATTTCCAAAGGCCATCAGTCTTCTGTAACAGTTGTTCCTTCTCTTCTATACCAGACCGATTATAGTATTCCAGATCTTTCTCACTCGTAAGCCCTTCCTCATAAACCGTTCGGCCTTCTTCAAGAGTAATGCGAGGCGTGAAGCTCGCCTGAACGGGAGTGTCGCATAGCAGTGTGTACGCAGCATCAAAGCAGGAGAGGTGCGACCGCGGAAAGTCAAGCCAAGGCGGAAGGTAGGTCGGGTGCTTTCTCAGTTTCGCGGGTTCGTGATAGACCCTTTCGTGGTAAGGCATCGGTTAGTCTGGACGCGCAGGGTTACTGTAAAGTGACTGTCACATGTTTCAGGAAATTCAGGAAGACTTATTCTATCGACAAGGTGTTCTGCCGCCTCCACGGGTTGTTCTGCTGCTCCGGCGCGTTGTTCTGCTCCCTTCATAGGTGCTCCACTTTAGCAGCCTCGGTCATCTCGATGGTCGCAGGAGCATCCATTGTTGGAAGTAGTATCGGAAAATGATGCAGATGGCGATCGAACAGTCACCAGACGGCAGATTAGCTGGATGCCAACCACACATGCTAGCCATCACGTGATCTCGAGCAGCTCAACCCCTAGTGCATATGTAATCATACAGATCAAGGTTAGCGCATATCCTACAGAAGTTTCTACGAGGTACTTAAGACGCCACTGTATCGATGAAACCTGGAAAACTTATTTAGCTGCTCTCTACATTGCGAGGTGCCTAGTGGTTTACGTGTTTCAACAAATTAGCGACGAGCGTTCCGACCCTACCACCAAGTACCGGAAAGTCTATATGTGACTGTTGTGGGTATATGATATCGTTCGGTCGCTTAGTTTTGAGGATTCTGAAAAACTGTCATGCTTCGATACTGTACTGAAATTTACACAACCATAATTTTCTAGTTTAAGGCGTCTTAGATTCGTTATTCTAACGTGGAGCATCCGTAAAGTGCGCTTAGCAGATGTGGTTACGGGTCACTCCTTCGGCGACCCGATCAAAGGTGCACAACACAGATCGACCACACTTTTAGAAGGCTTGCGGACGGGGGACTCAGAGTAACATAACGACTTGTGAACATGGATCTAATATTTCAACACCGTAACGCACCCCGTAATCCAATAGCTCCACTCAATCTGCCTTCGTGACAGTCCAGGAAAACTACCCGGCGTAGGCCAAACCAACCGGCGACGAGATGGAATCGCCGGCGAGCAAAATCCCGTCACTGCACATGAAGTAAGCATACCTTTGGACAGCCGGTGTCGAATCAAGAAACGCCGTCGCCTGTGTCACGAACGAGGCCACCTCGTCGTCCGACCCGCGGGCGCCAAACTCAGTCAACCACACTGCTGGTATGCCCGCCGAGCGGGTGACATTGATAACGTCTTCCACATGCTGTTGGAAGTAGGCAAAGTTGTTCGCATCGTCGTACCAGTGAACAGCCACAAAATCGATATGACAACCTCCCTGGCACTCACGGAAAAATTCCTGCAACCAATCCAGCCCCATTAAGGGATTGGAGCCTTTTCCATTCGTGATGGCTGGCGAGCCGATCTCCACTTGTTCTGCCCATGGGTTCATGTTCGCAATGTGACTGCGAGCAGCCGTCTTCGGATCGACCAGGGCTTGACCAGGCTGGTCGGGTTCGTTGAACGAAAGGACGTGTTTCGATCCGCTTTGGATGGCCGAGGCCACAGAATCAGACCACCCCGCGACTTTATCAGGACCCCACAACATAGGAACAAACTCGGCCTCGGGGAGGATAGGTCCACCCGGATCCGCAGCCCAGTTGTATGCCCAAGAAATGCCCCGGCCGCTAAAGGCATTGGTCAACGCCGGGATGTTGTAACCCAACCCCTTTTTGCCCCCGGACGTCGGAGCATTACTGGGTGACGAGGCGATGTTCAACGCGGTGGAAGTGGCCATCACTCCGGACGTGAAAGAGATCGACTCTTCGGTGGAGTCGATCACGCCAGATATGACGTATGCCGTCTCGGAGGCCAAGGGTGTCGAATCGACAGTCGCGGCCGTCAGACGAGGGTCTCCTCCAAATCTATTGATGACTGGATCCCTCTTGATCACAGTAGTAGAAGTCGGCTTCACGTTTTCGCTAGCCACATTAGATGGATCCGCCTCAGGCGCGGTAGCGATCCCGATCGACATGGTTGAACGGGATATGTCAAAGTCCGGCATGCTGGCGATGTCCGTGGCGATGTCCGTTGCGATGAGAACCTCAGGCGAATGATGGCCTGGGCGAGTCGCAGCGGCAGTTACAGAAGTGGAGGTGTCGTGGTCTTCATGGTGAGCAGATTGGGAGTCCCGTCCGGCTAATTCTGTCGCGTTGAGACTCTCTGGCACCCGACGCGTGGACGCGGTGGTGCTCGGGCCGAGTCCGACGCCAGGAATACCGCAACCCGTCGGCGGCATGAGGTCTACCTCCCGCCGTGCTCGGATGCTTGCATGGAAGTTACCATGTCGGTAAGGTGGTTGAGCCGCAAGTATTGCGGGAAGCACGACCAGGAAAAGGAGTGAAAATGCCATGAAGTGATTGTCTCGCGAGAATTGAGACCAGAGGACGTCAGCGCGCAGCGGGATTAATACAGTTCCCCCTTAGAGAGCTCAAGACGAGAGAACACTCTCGGCAAATAATGTCGACGTGTAGATGCCAGGTCGTAAGTCTGCTGGGTAGGTGTGTCACGGACCCTAAAATACGTGAGGTGGGTCATATAAAGACTGACACTGTCAAATTAACTTCGTACTGTATTTCATCCAGCAATGTATTGCCACCCCGAAGAATCGAAGGGCAAATGAAAATTCCAATTATCGCCATCGGTGTGGCTGAACGGATGAACACGGTCCTCCGACTCACAGGGTGACTACCTTTTCCCTTCCACGTCTTGCACGCTTCTTCCTGCTTGGGCGCGGCTTCGAGCGGGAGTGGAATCTCCGTCTGTTATCACATCCTCCTCGGGTCAATAACAAGATGGCCGGCACAGACGGACACGCCGTCCCGAGTTTGACGTACAAGCATCCCTTAGACCAACTGAGTGCTCATGAGATCAATATTGCTCGACAGACTGTTCTCGATGCTCGCAAGGCTGCTGTTGTTTTTCGAAACATCTTTGCCGTGGAGCCAGCCAAAGCCGAGTTGATCAAGTTTCTCAGTGCCGAACACGCCGGGACTCTCTCAGCCGACACACCTCGACCCACTCGCCAGGCTCGCGTCCAA
>JADWPL010000063.1:0-18134 GCA_016109495.1 Phialophora tarda | reverse complement strand
TGCCCCCCGCGCCCCCGCCCCCCCCCCCCCCCCCCGCGGCCGCCCCGCCCCCGCCCGTCGGGGCCCCCAGGATTGCGGCAACTGGCTCTTTCGGGCCACCATCGCCTTAATGGCGAGGCCATGGAGCTGTACCGAGTAGGTACCTTCAAAAGCGGCGTCGCTGGTTCTACGCTTCGAGGCCTGGTTGACACCTCCGAGACCTTAAACTGCGCTGTCTATCAAAGAGATACGAGGTATACTGGCGAGAATTCCTCTTGCTGCTTTCACCAGCTTCTATGCTTTCATGTTTCTCCCGTACTCTCCACTTGACCGCCCACCAGCTTGACCAACGACTTCCCTCTTTCCGCTAGCCCTTTCTAGCGCCGACCAGCGTCTTCGCAACAATGATGCCCGTCTGCCACCTATCGGAGTAAATCCTGGCCTCCCTGAGGGTTCCAGCGGCTTACGTCAATTGTCCTACGCGCACTGTTCCATTTCGCCTGACGCATCGCAAGAGGCACAGTCTGTCTCTCCCCGCGTGGACAAGTAATGTTGGGGGGACGAGGTCCTGTGCCAGCAGGTTCCTGGCGTTATGAAGATTGTCTTCTTTGGATCTGACCTCAGTCGATCCATGACACAATTGTATGTGGAACACCACAGAACAGCCTGAGATTGCGTAGGTACCTGGCGAGAGGCCTGATCATCGACTAATGGCAGAAATGCTTCGTAGAGGTCGGTTTGCAGATAACCGAGGCAGAGTGGGATAATGAAGACAGACACGCCGTGAAGAACGACCCTATAAGACTCTTCCCAAGAGTTACTGAGTGGCGGCTAAGCTCGAAATCTACTCGAAAATGAGTCAAACCCTAGAAGCGGATTGGATCCCGCCGGCGCAGGCACCACGCCGGGGGCTGAATCAAGAGAAAGTAAGAGGGAGCGCACGCCTCGCACGCTACCAACCTATTGAAAAGAGACGAGGCGCGAACATCACCCGGGAGGGCGAGGGAACTATTGCAGTGCACACATGATCATCCTACAGTAATGGCTGCTTCGCTTCTCTTCAACAGCAACACGACTGCGATCGAACGTCACGACCTCGAGGGTCCTTTGTCGAAGTTGGAAATCGCATTTGGGTTGGACACAATGGGCCGAGTTGACTCGGCTCCTCGAAGAGCCGGGGGAATCCACGTAGCTAGGACACGGAAGTGAAGACCTCACTGCGTGTAGATCGAGGGGGACACGGAGTGGTACTGTACTGATGGGAGTGGGATTTTGGTTTGAAGACGTTCCGCATTCGGACTCCGGTTTCCCAACTGTCCTCGGCGAGATCTTCTTCTGAAGGCATTGCTGGACACCACGATCGCCGCACTTTGGGAGCTCAAACAATGGGCTACGGAGAACCGCAACTGTGTAACGTCCATATGTCCTGGCACGTGCGCATACAGCGTGTCTTTCATTTACCTCCAGTCTCCTCAATAAGATAACGTGACTTTATTTCTCAGTTTGGCCTGTGGCAAGAGGAACATTATTACTAACCCTGAATTAATCCCGCCTCGCTGACGACACTAATCTACTGCTGGAATCCATCTCGCGAGAGGGAAAAGAATGATCGCGCCGGGGAAGCTATGGTGCCCTAAAGCTTGAGCACCAGGGAATGGGGTAGGCGGAGGTCCCCTCACGAGGGCTCTCAGGCTAACCATAGTAGGCTTAGCCTGGATTGGCTTGTGATCATTCGGCCTCGTGGTTCGGACTTGCTTCTCCCACTCAGCTTTCGTTGCAGACCTCGACTCGCCGTGGGAAAATCTCATCGACCACTCTTTTTAGCGCGTATTTTAAATTCTCTGTCAAGACTATAAGTGAGAATGACTCTATTAAACCAGATTCCATCGGACGAGACTGCTTTAAAGAGAAGAAGAATTTCCGACAATATCTCAGTCGAACACGCCCAGGAGGTAAAAGCCTCCGAAGCGGCCATCTTGAACCAACGCGTTCTGAAAAAGCTTCAACGCTTTCTCGCCGACAATCCAGAGGTCGATCTCCTCTCGCTGTTTCCTACGGACTACTCAACGCGTCTGAAGCTGAGGATTAGTGAGCCTGGTGTTGGGCGTAAGTGACGACCCTTCGTCTATATGTGTTGGCTCACCCCGTTGTTAGTTAAGGAAGCTGGTGAGCCTAGCAAGCAGGCGGCGAAGAAGCGATTTGAAGACGACATACGCTTCCAGATCGACTGCAGCTGCCCTGCTGAAGAAATCTATCCGCTGTCTCCATCCATTCACCACCATTTCACAGCGGCAAAACAGACATTTGATGAAAGTGAAGTCTCGCGCCGTTTATCGGAGCTTCTCTGGAAATGTGAAGTCATTTACCAGGGACCCATTCCTAAGAGTAGGACCATCTTTCAGCTTGGTTCGGAGGCAGTTATTAAGGTTGTCTCAAACGTCCATGACTACACGGAGTATACTGCACTCCAGTACCTTGACCGTGTCTTGCCGGAGTTTCCTGCGCCTAAGCCTTTGGGCGTCTTGCGCATAGGCCGTTTGTCATTCATCTTCACCTCGTACATACCAGGCCGAACTCTACAGGACGTGTGGCCGGCGTTGACGCGAGACCAGAAGCTTTCGATCAAGGACAGGCTCCAAGAGATGCTCTTAACTTTGAGATCCGTTCGCCGAAAGCCCGGGCAACCTTTAGGTGGACTCCAAGGCGAGGGTTGTAAGGATTTCAGAAGAAACCTGCGCCACACAAACAATCCAATCCACACCGTGGAGCAACACGATGACTTCCTGTTCTCAAATGCTCGCTTTGGCAGCAAGGTGTACCTCGGCCTCCTACGCAAGTTTGCGCTCGGAACCAGCAGTCAAATTTGTCTCTCGCACGGTGACATGCGACCAGACAACATCATTGTCCGAGAAGAGGAAAACGGGATATGGGTTGTTTCTGGTATCATTGATTGGGAGTTCAGTGGTTTCTATCCTTGTCACTACGAGTCGACGAAGGCCACGAATTGTCTTAGCACGGATGAAACGAGTGACTGGTATGAGTATCTGCCAGATCTGCTTTCACCTGTAACTTGGGGCCCGAGATGGTTGTTGGATTACGTGCTAGGTCGGCTCCTGGAGTGACCAAACCAGCCCCATCCTCGCCGGATATACTATGGCCAAACCTGACCTCTCCAAGGTCCATTTCCGTTTCCAGACCTGAGCATCCCGCCATTTGACCTGAGTCATGACCAAGCCACTCTGAGCTGTGGCTGTGCAATCCTGAGCCCGATCCTGAGGTGCCCTGAGTAGCGCTTTAGCACAGCCCCAAGCCTGTAGAGGGTCCCACAACTTGGCCCCTGGGTTCCCAGTTTCCGTTGTTTCGCATTTTCGGAAGGGGCGGCTTCCGTCCCCTCCTACGCGGTTATTGTTGCCAAAACCCTTTCGGGGGTCGCTTTTTCGGCCACGCAGGTGCCTAGAGTGGAGGCAATTTGTTACGGACTACCTCTTGTGCTATCGTTTACGAGTACGAGTACTCTACTTTACCATGGTGGCAGACGGCGAGGCGAGCGATCGCATGTGCCTGGAGCACCTCGGGGGCAATCCCAAGTAAGCCGCCGACACCTGCCTCTCTCAGCCCCCTCATGTCGGCCCCTCATGTCGGCCCCTCATGTCAGCCCCTTAATGTCAATCTGGAGGCCATTCAACTGAACGATGACTTGTCCTCCAACCGTTGAGAGTGCAGGCGATGTCACATGTTACCTAGTCTAGGCGCCTTGAGTCATCGTTGCTGCCTGGAGGAGCCACCCTTTGGCAATGCCGTCTTGGAGATGTTTGCAGTAATTGCAGTGTTTATCTTGTTTTGATAAATGTAGACCGCGATTATCCGAGGCCTGCGTGCATTCTTGGCAGTGGCTGAGTGGCTAGTGACTACTCGGGGGCGAGACTGTTGCTTAACCACCTGGGATTCGATGGTGCCAGGGCGCGAACGGGGTCCCTGCCTTGCAAGTCTTCGCCAATGCCAGTATCCAACCTCGCGTTGCAAGTCTTCGCCAATGCCAGTATCCAACCCTGCGTTGCAAGATTCAGTGCATTTATCCGTGACTTGCAAAGAAGATGAAAAACTTAGGGCATTTTCCTAGGTTTGAATTTCTTAGGCCTCGTCATTTATCCCCTGTCTGGTAGAAATCGGCCAGAGCCAGCATTTTCCTTTGGTTGCAAGATACTGCAAGATATTGCATTTACCCCCAACCGCAGAATTTTGCTTCTCCATGGATCCTAACCTGTATCGTCTGCGCCCCCATTTGGAGAGGGTCGCATGCGTGCGACGTCAGTCTCCGGCGGATCGCTGTCGAAATTGCGTAGAATCGTGACACGTGACTATAGGGACCGACTGCGGGGCAGCCTGCTTCCTGCGTGAAATTTACGTCGGGCACCAACATTTCAAGATGCTGTCGTTGATTCAGCATCGATTTGACAGTCTCACAATCAGACAAATAAGCTGTGGTGCTGTTACAGAGCTTAAAGTTATCTATTAAACGCTTCGATATATTACATTATCATTCCTAATTCCTTCAGGATTATCAAGGCTCCGTGGAACTCTTCCCCATCCATCCGAGTGTGCGACACATCGCGACTCTCACATCACGATAAACGTTTCGACGAGATCTACGACTGCTGCAATACTACTGAGCAGTGAACATTCGCAGTCGGTGATGGCGGCGAAGGTGCAAAAGTTCAAGGCAAAGAGCTCGGACGATGACCAATTGGTGCAGGAGTGCAAAGATTTGGTAATGTGTCTCGAAGACTGCGTCAGTTCACTGAATTCTGAATGGTTGCTAGATCAGGTTCGGTGACAGTAATCCTGTACAGTGGATAACTATCTCGCCACCGAACATCGAGGACAAAGAACCACCAGATGGCACATTGGCAGTCGTGGTCGACGTCCGCAAAGGTCATGGTGCTATGAGAGTCATTCATACGAGAACCGATGATGTCCTGGATGGTGTAGGGGCTGAACATAAAGGGCACTTGTGGATTATACCATGGAACAAGAGCTGGAACTGTTTTTGCACCGGATCTCTTAGGATTGGATATGTTACCGCGAAGACTGGAGCATGAGCAGAGCTCCAGAAATTCCTTTACATCAGGCGTTGCCGTTTCAGAGAGAACTGCCTGCTCATTTTCATGGAGATTGGAATCATGACAAATGAGGGTGCTTTTATGGCAAGGGGAACTGTGAGAGATATTTGTCCGATAATTTGATCGGAGTGTGCAATAACTTGATTGTCTTCCGCTGTGAGTTGGTACACTTCTCCGGTGAGAGAGACTGTAGATCGTTATGAGCATGATTGGAGTTGATATGCTGGGATGACATACCTGCATCTGGCGTTGTGATAGATGATGAATTGAGACTCGGCTCTGTATGAACTGGCTGCACCTGGAAGGCGGTAAGCCTTCGTTGAGGTTGGCTATCGAAGTCTAACAGCTAATCAGCAAAGGAACACATTTCATGTAACAGCCGGTCCAACCATTAAGGAACTCTAGATACTCCTGTGATGCCCCGAAGGACTCTTCATCACGAAAAGCATATAGGACTTCCCGTATCCCTGGATGCCAGGTCTGAACTTCCATCTCCTCCATCTCATCAATCAGAAAATTGAAAACGTCATGTTTCATATTCCCGGCTGTCCAATTGGAGGGTGGAAAAGTTGCCGCCCAGCATATCAAAGCGTCTGGGCTAGATCCTCGAATACGTTCACATCTCGTCCGTGTGTCTTTGTTTCTCGATTTAACGACATCGCTGTCGAGGGCGGAATCCTTGGGGCCTTCAAAGACCAATGCAATGGTTTTCCTGAACGAGGGTATACTTCGTGGCCGACCAGTCTGGACAATGTTTCCCCTGGTTGCGCTTGCCTTCGACAAAAAACCCGATGCTTCCTTCTGAGTCTGCTCTGCCTGCTTAGCAGTCAGGCGTGCGAGGTGCGTTGCTATCGATTCAGCAGACGTTTGAAGGCATGAGCTCAAAGCGTGGAGGTCGCGAGCCTGAACGGCCGATGGACAAGATTCAGTGTTGCAGAATTCTTCTACCAATTTCTCGATCTTTTTGACTAATGATTCATTAGGGAATACCATGTTAGCATGTAGAAGTGTGGAAAGTTTTCAACATCAGGGCCGTTCGCCAGGATGTAAAGAAGAATCCGTGCCAAGGCCAAGTCCCGAACGCCGGAAAGAAACTTGCAAGCAGGGGTAAAACCCAGCATTTTGCAAAAATTTCCAATGCTAGTCATGCAAGCGGCATAGAGTTCTTCAGTACGTCCTAGCTGCAGCTACCCAAAGCCGAACAATGCTGCTCCATCTGGCGACATAGATCCCCATGGTCAAGCGTGTAGCAAGTTTTGATGCGCTACCTGACAGTCCATATGACTATTCTGAACGGACGCAGTTGCCGGATGCATGGGTCGCCCAGAGTGCGGCCATGGAAAGTGACCTATTTGAAAGCTCCTCGCGTTTCGTTGGCCATGGTATCTGCCTTCGATCGGTGTCAGGGAGCTGTGCATGCATGCGATGAACATGCATCCCATCGACAGCTACCGGTATTTGAACAGCCGAGTACAACGCATTCTGGTAGCGGCCCCAATCTTCACGGACAATGTCACCAAACCAATTATGATCAAACCCGCAGGACGACAACACCTTCGTGACCTCCCACAAGACCTCCGTTAGGTTAGGAGACTTACCAGCCACAATGGATTGCTCATGGAGCTGTTTGACTCTGTCGCGGAGAATGGCTAGAGGCAACTGGTGCACTTATCGTAACGTATATAGCAGGGACCATTGAGTACTAAGATCACTTTCCCAATCTCCTTCAAATCCACTTTCTCGTGAACCTATGCAAGCCAATCTAAGATGAGGTACAAACCACTTCAGTTTACTTGGGTCGTGGCCGATTCTTATCGCGTTGGTCAGCCATTACATGCCGGTTTAGTGTACGGGGTCGTGGCCGTTGTTCATCGCCTTCTTTTGGCCTGCCATCATGGCCAGCCATTGTGTCCGTCTCGATAGACTAATGTAAGGAGCCGCGGACGCATGCCATGTACGTTCATAATGTCGACTGCTATTGGTGGTTGAAAGTAACAGCCGGGCACACCAGCCTAGGGGCTATGGTGACACTTTGATCCATTGACAAGTATTGAGGCACCAACTTTGGATTAGGAGAGATCCCTATTATGAAATGTCTCGTTCATAGAGCTACTTGACTCCATCGAGTCAGAGGTCGGCCAAGGAGAGGCAGTGTACTTTGTCGTAATGTGGATAAAGGGGCCTATCGGGGAACTGCCCCTTCCAGCTTCTCTGAAGCCACTCGGCGAGGTCAGCAGGGTACGTCTTCTCGAACACCGTGCGAGCCGATCCAAGATGAGGTACATTTCAGTTCAGACTTCGTGGGTCGTGGCCAATGCTCATCGCGTTCTGTTGGCCCACCGCCATGGCCGACCATTGTATCCGTTTTGACCAACTAGTGTAAGGAGCCGTGCATGCATGCCATGAATATGCATGATGCCGACTGGTATTAGCGGTTGAACAGCAGCCGAGCGCACGAACTCTTGTAGTGGTTGAGGGGTTCAGGTGACCCTTCGATCCATTGACAAGTATTAAGCACACCAACTCCCACACTTTCTGAACAGCCTCTGGATTTCCCAAATAAATTCTGACCATATTACATAAAGTCAAAATGTCGAGCAATTCAGCAGAACCTAAGAGCTCACCTAAGGCCGAGAACAGAGAGCAAATTCCAGGCCACAGCAACGGAGCCCCCCAAAACCGTCTTACCAATAATAGCACTGGCCAGGCTCCGCAGAGCAGTAGGCCAGTGAACACGGTCCAAACTCCAGCACACAGCAACGGGGCCCCCCAAACGGGTCTTCCCAGTAATAGCACTGGGCAGACTCCCCAGCCAAGTGAGAGCGGCATGCGCTTTATAAACTCCATAGATTCGACCCTGGAAGTCCTGACGAAACGGCCTGAAGGAGATCGGAAATAGTTGTTACGACTGCGGAGTCAGTATATTATGCCTGATCCCGAGACAAAACTTACTAACGCCGGAACGTCAGAACGCCTGCCATGACAAGAGTTTTATCGGTCAAACTTATGGTTCAAGGGGAGGAGAGAAACACCCGCGAGGGCTGTTTCCTTGATTTCGTGGCAGTATCTGCAGACGGTCAATTGCCAAACAACTTTGAAGTCCTTACCCAGCCAGAGAAGGCAGGGATATCACTTGTCCAACTCACATACACTCTCTTCGTGAGATGCCTCTACCTCATTCGTGCACCAAAACTGGGACGCAAACTTACCAATTCTGAGGACCGATTTTTGAGCCCTTTCCGTCTAAGGATTGTCTGACAACATTTGATGATTAGTCCTTCGACAAAGCGCTGTGAGAAAAAGTGCCTCATTGCTCTTCACATGGTGCTAGTTCTGATGCTAAATAGTTTGGCAGTGATATAGGTTGGCAATGATACTGAACCTTTGGTTCGTACAGTTGTTGGGTGGAATCACGTGCACTATTAGGCCGAGTTTGTCCTAGTCAAAATCGTGCGATGTCATCACACGAGAACTCTCTTTTTGCCTGCATACATATCTGTTGCCTTAGCCACAATCGACCATCTAGTTCTTGGACGACGAACCAAATTGAACAAAGAATTTAAACAGAAACTTCTATAATAAATATCTATCATAGTTTTTGAGCCTAGCGGCATGATGCTACGCCCATAGTACTTAAGGGCCGACTCATTCCCAGATTTCAGAGTCTGCTCTACACCTCATCCTTCGATAACGATGTACGTTAGTACAGCCACGGAAGATTTTCGGCGCGCCGCCGAGAGGGTTCGTTTTTCTCACAAGGATTTGATTCCAGTGAACGGAAAGAAGGATTGTTGGCGGATTCCATTTCAAACTCAACCCGAACTACTCACACCGGAGGCGGAAAGCTTTATTCTGTTATGGCTTCAAACACAGGTGCGTTGGGACACAAGCCTTGGGAGCGAAAGAATGCTGATAAGTTATAAAGAATGATGGAATCATTGAACGAGCAAAGGCTAGAGGTCAAGACATGGAGATCGATGGTCTAGACTTTCTACTGAACAAGGGCTGGTGGAGCGTAGAGGTGAACGAATTTATCGCGGCGACAACCTTACAATACCCGTTCAAATCACAAGCTCCAAACACAACTAAAGAAACACCTCAGCAAGATGAACTGTCTAATGATAAAGGGGCTGCCCTAAACCCATCACAGATAAACAACACCACCGAAGATCCTACCCCTCAGGGCTCCCAGAAGAGTGGGACAAAGGACCCTCCCGTCGTAAACGAAGAACACAAGGAAACAGACAAAGCCAACAACAATGGTCCTCTCCCCGCCTTGAAAACATTACAGGTATCACAGACTGAGAAGCAGACAGTGGTGGTTGATAGAGTGATTGACGGTCCTACCTCTTCCGAGCATTACGCCTTGGGAGTCGGCGACACTCTTGAGCTGGATGAAAATGAGCGTGTCTCGACAAAGTGTAGCTTCCAGCTCGTCGTACGGTACCGTGTAAAGTACTTGTCGAAAGCGGTCGAGAGTTGAGGGAGAGCGAAAGAAGGTTAATTATAGTCTGCAGTTGAAATATCACCGTGACACCTTTCGACAATCGACCTTCAGTTTTCAGACGGTGCGGCCAAACCCACACTCATCATCGCCCTCACCCTATAACAACCGGTTTTCCTCACCCGTGCTTCGTCCTCAATCTGCTCTAGCCATCATCTCCTCGTCGTCAGCATTAGGGCGGGCGATCCAGGCAACACCGTGAATCCTGACACTGAGGCCACTGACGGGCAACGTCCTCCAGCCGAGGCGCCAATGAACGACGACTCGAACATCACTCGGGCCTTCATGATACGGCCATCATGGAGGCCGGCGGTGCGGTAGATTTCGCGGCCATAAGGGGGTGGTAGATTCAGCTCCGGGAACTGAAAAAGGGGGGAATTGACCGACCTCTGGTGGTGTTAACAATTGAACTGTCGGTGATCGCTGGCAACGCATCAATCATCGGGAGTGACACGACATCCACGCACTGACCCGAACTCGATTCGAGCTTCCCTGCCGCATGCAAGGGGGAAGGTAAAGCTCTAGCTGGAACGAAAGTTAGAGCCATGGTCGACGCGACCGTGGAAACCACGTTGCCAACGTCGTCGAAACCGTGGGATAGGAGAACAGTGAATGCCGAGGTCCTGTCCTGGATTCCTCGGGGGTCCGTCGTCCTCCAATAGTCTAGCAGCACCTTATCACGTCTTGAAAAGGGGTTTCAGAGCGACGTGGACAAGCAGGTGTCCTATTCGGACGGTTCGGCCTGCGGCCCCGGCGACACGGGGATGCACCAGACGTCACATCACATCCTGCTGCACTGCGCACATTTCACTCGGCGTGCGAACGGAGGTCCTGTGGCCGGGGGACCAGAGCAGGGTGTGGGACTTCCCGCGGGACATGAGCGAACCACCGCTGTGGTGCACATACCATGGTTGGGACGTGCCTGTTGCGTCAGTTCCACACCCACGCCGGCCGTCTCGAGAGTGACTCACAAGGGCACCGCGAGCTAGGGCGATGGACGCATTAAACTACGGGAGCACCACCGTCCGGCCAGACAATACAGACGGCAACCGCCAGACGGCCCCGAGAGAAACCGTCCGGCAGGAACTTGGTGAAGCGAGACCCGGAGCGCCGTGACAGCGCCATCGGACTCCTCGTGAAGGCGAGGCAGGAGACAACGGACCTGGGCTCGACAGAAGAGGTAGGGTATACAAGGCGAAGGCCATGTATGATCCCTCAGCCAGGCTGGCGTCCGAAGAGGACAAAGCGGCGCCTGAATCAACGGGCGACGGATGCTTGGTGGGCATATCGGGACGTTAGAACCCTGTAACTAAAGGGCGCTAAAGATGGAGGTCAAGCGGCTGGAGAGGACGCAGTCCTGGGGAGGGCGTCGGTGTGGACAGATGTGCCAAGGTCACTTTTTTCCATTCCATTCATACAACATCTTTCTTGGTCATTGATACAGCAACCGGGTGAGCTCGGGTCGAACCCGGAGATGTTAGTGCTCGATTCTCAGGAATCGGCCCTGTGCCGGAAGACCATATGCAAAATGCCTAACGCAGATTTCCCACTAAGATCCTTCCAATGTGCCCGGCTGAGCTGAGCCGCTGGATCATGTATCATATTTGACCTCTACGACAAGCTGTGTCTCGCTGTCGAGGTGATGCAGGCCCGCTACACGGAGACGCGGCCCCTTCGCTCTGGTGTAGGAGAAGCAGACACGAAATTCGAATGATTTGGTCTGTGACTTGTTCACCCGGCAACCGCCACGAGGAGATATCCCGTGCCGGCCGGGACGCAGAACGTCCGCCGACGGTGAGCGGTTGTGAGTTTTCCTAGCACGGCGCGCGACCCCTTCTTCTTCTTCTTCTTCTTCTTCTCCTTCTCCTCCTCCTCCTCCTCCTCCTGTTGCTGCTGCTGGATCCCTATTCTCCTTGTCAGTACTGTCGTGCTCGGCCGGCGTTCCGGGAGGAAAGCGCTGTGGGCGGCTGTCCTGGTCGTATGGGGTCGGCGTTGGTGGGCGCTCGGTCTCCGGGGTGGGGGGCACCTCCGTCGATATCGACGACGAAGTCAGATCCGTAAAAGTCGCCCATTGCGCGGATGTTGGGGGAACTTGCTCGGTCACATGCCTCGGCGGCGATGTTGGAGAAGGATGCTTGAGTGAACTTTGTTCTCGGTCACATTCGCCGGACTGGACACGCACTGCTTTGTGGGAGAGAGTGAGGTGGGGGATGGGGAACGGCATCTTGCCGAGATTTCTGGCCGCACGGGTGAGAAAAGAGGGAAGATCTCAAGAGGACGGCGAGACGACTTATATGTTTGCGAGCCGTGGGAAGGCTTTAAAGATCCGAGTCAGGAGCTGGCGGCGTCCTGTCCTGCCTCGCAGGTCGGGGGGTAGCTGGACACGCCGGTGGTCCATCATGCGTTTGAAGTGGGCGCGTCTGCCTGCCAGCGACCTGCGTGACAGGGGCCATCTGTGCCCTCTCGTCCAGAAGGGAAACGCAGCTGCACGGCTCATTGCCCACACCGGATGCGGCGTGGGGGCACATCGACCAGGAGATGGGCCAGGCAGGCAGCATCGCGGCATGCTGCACAAGGGCATTCTCGGCCGTGATCGTCTCGGCGAATCACAGCCATCCTGCACTCGGTGTCTCTTGCCCGTGTCGACGTTCCTGTGGCTCTAGGCGCGAGGAGGCCAGGCAGCTCGATGCACACCCGTGTGCGAGAAACGGGAGACGAAATTCAACCTCCAGCTCCCACCTCCTCCAGCCAATTCGGGTCTCGCCGTCCGGATGGGGTGCTAACCGCGGACCTCGTCCGGTGTGACTCTGCTCGTACTGGGCGTCACGGATCCACCTGGGTGGATGGAACCAGAGCATGGTGCCGGCAATTAGCTTGAGGCGAGCTGAGACAGGATGGCCAGAGACCAGAACGGCGCGTCGCCACGACAACCGAACTCTCTTCCCAAACCACCTTTGCCCGGTGCAGCACGCCCCATGGCTCCCGACGCCACTATCATTGGCACAGGATGAAGCGGGTCAAGTCGTCGGCATCAAGGCTGTGGTGGTGACCACCTGAGGTCAACCAGACTGACAGGACGGCGCTTGGCCGAGAACCCCAATTGACCTGCCTTGTACTGCTGGAGCACGATGAACGCAGCGTCGTTTGGTGCGGTGAACAGGGTCCGTCGTCATGTTGAACGTGCAGCTCTCAGTTCGCAGTTTGGACGGGTGGACATCTGAGCACGGACCGGGCATACAGAGGCTCCGGAGACCGTCGTGGGACCGTCATCCTGGTCGGTCACGACCGGAGGCACAATGTTGATACCGTGGTGGTTGACGACAATCGAGACTGTTCGCGTTGAGACATTCCACGATGAAGCCCTCTGAAGCGTGGGTGCATACCTAGATAACACAACCATCCACCCACTACGGTAACGAGTCTCGTCTAAGGACTGCCATTGCCAACCTCCCACGCCCGATTCCTCCATTCACCACCAGTCGTACTCTCAGAACGCGTCGTGCAGCCAGAAACATGATCCCACCCATCTGACTCATGCCCTACGTCGTCGTCTTCTCGTGCATCGCGCGGACGGGAGGTGCGGCGTCTTTTCATCCGTCGCACTTGGTCCATCCCCACCACGGGCAGACGAGGTACGGAAGCCCTCCTCACGCAGAGCGCCGCCCGTGAGCTCACCTTGTGAAGCCACAGACCGCGCTCCCCGACCCTGACCGACGTCGATGCCGCTAGGCTGACTTCCATGGGCGTCGGCACTCAGGGGGAGAACGCGGTCGCCGCCAACGGGAGAGCCTGGCTGGGTCGAGATGGACCCTACACGAACGAGTTCACCAATCAAGCGGGAGAGGACGTGATCCTGGTGGTCTGGGGTACCTCCGGCTCCTGGATCAACGTGATCCAGCCGGCCGTCACGGTGTCCCTTCCCACGAATCAATCCCTGTGGGTGTCGCTCGCCACCGGTGCCTCGGGGGCCCTGGGCCGCGGTCTACGCGGACACTGTGCTCGTCAAGGGTCAGGTGTCCAACACCTGGGGCGAGTTCACCTTTGGCAGCCAGGGCGTGGTCGATGTGAGCCGCGAGGTCGATATGGGCGGCCATTCCATGGCGATCGCTGGACCGTCTCCTGCACGGCCGACATGGACACCTGCGTCTTCATCTGCGCCACTGGCGACGCTTGCACCACAGATGACCGGCTGGTCAATTGTGACAACGTCTCTGAACCAGGGGCCACTTACGGCGCTTTCGGGCTGGTGCAGGGCAAGGAGGTCTGGAGAGGATCCTGGCGGCAGCCTGGAACCGTCAATCCATCTCAGTGATGGGGACCACGGTGAACACCTGCACGCAATTAGATGTACAAACACCGCTATCGCTATCCCATCTGCCTTCCTTCTTGCGTAGACGATTCCTGTAGACTCTTGCCACGTATGAGACGTGTTCCCGTGGATGGCCTCCCTTTGTGCGTCCACCGTGGCTAGGACGCATCCGGGGCATCCGAGGCTTCGGCAGCTCAATCGATAAAGCAGGTTCCCGGGCAATGTATGCACCTGGTCGCCCTCCGATTGCCTAAAGGGGGCCATGTCTCATGTCGAGCGGCCAGGGTCCGGGGCACTCCTGCAGCACGAGGATCTTCTGGCGCCAGCAACGAGGTGATCCTTCCCGTGACCTTGACGGAGCGTGTGATCGTGTCGGTTTCACCTCGACTCCGCAGGCACCTGCATGCAGCTGGGTGACTTCTCTAGAAAAAGGTGACCAGCCCCCCCAGCCGCTGTTCGTCTCCAACCCACAACCATCAACCTGACGTCGACACTGCCAGCCGCCGCACCTTGGTCGCAGGACACACCCGCAGGGCGCGCGAGAGCTGCCCAGTCCCTGATCTCAGCCATTGCCCATTGCCGAAACTGCCGTTGCATCTTGTGAATCATCGAATCAGATGCGACTTGTCCGAGCTCGCCGCCCTCTCCAGTGAGGACCGACACTTTTGGCCTTTGATCCTCAGTGGCCGCGGTGGTCCACAGCTTTCTCCTGTGGCTCTCGCCAGGCCTCGCACCACGGCGATCGCACACCCGGCCGTCGGGTGACACTCGTCCCCTCATCCTCCTCGAGCCTCCTACAGACCACCACGGCGGCCGCTTTCCAACGGTATCCACCCCCGGATGGATCTCATCCGTGCCAGCGAGATCGAAGGAGTGGCGCGAAGACGGAGCAAAACGGACCATCAGGGCCGTGGCCGACGCTCACCACGGACAAGCTCTTTGGGTGATTCTCACGCCGTAAGGGCCACAAAGATCGGTCCGAGAAATAGGAGGGGGCGGCGCTCCCATGCGGTGCCTACACGAGTCCAAAATTCCTCGTCGAGACATACCTACCCCGTGCCCAAGGCGATCGTCGCGGCCACTCCTGAACCCACACCCACACGATTGACGGTCGTGGTCCCCTCTTTTCAACCTGCCGACCGTCGAGAAAGGCAAGGCGAGCGGCCATCGAAGGAACCAGACTCTACGCTCAGCACGATCTTCTCTCACCAAGCTGGGGACGGATGGCGCCCCGGCTGGGCGCCACCGCGACTGCCCGCCTCTCGCGTCGACTTGCAACGTAGCACCGAAGCGTTCGTGAGACACATCCACGTCTTTGCGCCCTTCCTGCCGCCTTGCGTCGTCTGGCCTAACCTGGAGTCCACACTCGCCCTGTACGATGACGATGGCGGATGGACGGTCCGAGAGACCGTGCTGCCCCCAGCAACGCGGACGGCCTTCGTCATGGCTTTGCTGGTCGGTGCGCTGGGCGAGGTGGCAGCGACCACGCGCCGCAGTTGGGACCTCGCGTCATCCCCGGCCGTGCCCCATGACGACCTCACCATCCGACTCGAAGGCGTGCCCCCCCTTCCGGGCTGGGCGTGCTTCGACGCCGCCCGTGTGGCGCTGGACCGCGAGGAAACCTCCGGCGACATGTCTGTCTTCGCCATTTGGCTGTTGCGGGCCATGTACCTGTTGCAGCAAGGTGAGGTCTCGGACGCCGCCGAGCTCTGCAACAGCCTCCGCTTCCGTCTCAAGGGCGCCTGCCAGGTGTTGAGTCGATCGGGCACCTCACCCCTCGACCTGGAACAGGGCCAGCGAATGCTGCTGTTTCTGTTCCGGCTGGACAAGATGATGGAGCCAACCCTGGGATTCGCCCAGCGCGACTGCACTCCGTTTGCCGGCGGCATCTGCATGAACGTGACGGGGGACGACCGTGTTTACTTCCAGATACAGCAAACCTTGCTCTCTCTGGTCTGCGCCGAGTGTCCGAGCACCGTGACCCCGGACGTGATCAGTGCCACCGACAGCGGCGAGATCATCGTCGGTCAGGCGACGCTCCTCGCGGACCACTGGAGTCAACTGAGCCAGACGTGGCGAGCTCGCACCTCCGCGAACCCGGCCACCCAACGTCGACTCTGTCGGAGCTTGGACGCCGACCACCATCGCGTCCAATGCGCCATTTACCTCCCCGCATTTCGGGCCGCCGTTGCCGCCGACGAGGCCTTCACCGACGCGAAATCGGAATCTGACCCTCTCATCGTGCACGCCCGATGCTACTTTGCCGCCGCCACGGCCTATCTGGACGACTTCATGGCCGAAGACGGTTGGTTCTCGACGTACCCCGCCTACGACGGGAGAGTGTAAGTGGCGTCGAACCGTGCCCTCTCCCGTGCTCCGCGCTGACGACGTCCCAGGCTGCTGACCACGTTCGACAACCTCTGTCAGGTGTATCTCACCGATTTCCGCGGCCTCCGGACCCTCCTGCCCGTCAAGACGATGCGGAAGTGGTGGCACGCGATCACGGCCTTTCTCACCGCACACCCCCACTCGTGCCGCGTGTTGGAATCCATCCAGGTGGACGTGATGGGCCGCTGGGAGCGGATTCACGGGAAGGCGACCGCCGTGTACGTCCAACAATGCTGCGTGGACATGTCCAGCGCGGGGCAACGGGGAAGGGAAAGACCGACCTCAAGATACGACAGGGCCAGATCTGTACAGATCAACGGCTTCAAGGGTGGCTGCGTGAAGGCTCCTGGATCTGAAGAGAGGTCTCGAGCGCCTGACGGATCCGCCGTGGAAAGACGTCGCCCCATCATCTGTTTCGGCCGGTGCAGCATCGGGGAATGGAAACGGAACGGCGCCGTTTCTGTACGTTAAACGTGCTCGTTTGGTGCTTTGCTTCGTAGGATCGTTATTCGGTTTCCACCTGTACCCCGTAGCGCCAGCGGCGACCTCTGTATGGAGAGGGCGGCAGAGCCTACGCATACGTTCCATAGAAGAAGCTCATGGTATTTTCACGCCCAGGACCATGCTCGAAAGGAGCCATGGGATGTCACCACGCGCGGAATAGATCAATAAGGATCGTGCTGTGGGGAAACGCGCACGAAAAATACGCAAAATGGCCGAATGCTCCCTTACCCCCCGGCGGGGCATTACGACCGGTCACGCACTCACGTGGGCACGCGTCGTCGCCCAATTCAACACCCCGAAGCTCCCGAGCGCATAGCGAGAATGAGCTCTCCCACTCACGACACTACCCGTTGACCTTTGTGCAGAGCGTTCCCGACAACAAAATCTCTTCTCCAGGCACCCTCCCTCTCCCGATTGTCCCATCGATACGAGGATACGGAACGTGACTGCGGCGATGCTGGACCCTCAAGCAATACCATGATGCGGACTTCCTGCGACTGATTCGGGATGCCTTTCCAGCTCCACGGTGTGCGACGTCTACGCGGACTCACCATTTCTTCTGTGTAAGGCGTCAAGCGCCCCTGTACACGGTCGACCCCAACGAAAGCCAGCCTCCTTACGCGTGGCTGCGCATTCTCTGTACCTCTCCGTTCCACACCAAACCGCACAGTCGGCGCACCGGCGCTGGGGGTCGGGCCATGATGGCTGAAGACGTCGGTGGTGATAGCCAAGATGACGACGGTGATGACGGCGATGAGCAAGCAAAGGAAGATGGCAATGACGGTGGAAATGGAAGAGGCCGCCGTACGGAGGCAAAACATCACCGGGAGATCACCGAGGTCGGTGCGCCGTTGGAACCGTGATGGTGAATGTTGGGGCGATGGGACTATGCATTACACTGGCCGAGCTCGACAATTTATCGTGGTGGAAGTCAGCGGCTTTCTTGTCTTGTGTTTGGACATGGTGATGAGCTGCTCCCGCTCACTTCCTCAGCACGGTGACACGTCAACGTGCCACGGACTCCGACTCACTTCAATTCCCGGTGAGACCTCTGATCTGAAAATATCATCCCGGTGGGGGCGTCTCGGGTCTGCCACCAGTCCCCCTTTCCAGTAGTGCGTAGTTACAGGTACGTCCGGACGATCGGCCTGCGGGCGTTTCTCGATCCGGCATGTTCGAAGAGAGAATGGGAGAATACATATGGGAAGATTGCGCGGTCTGGGGAACGGCTACGCAGTCGACTCCACCCGCATGGCAAGTCGCGATACAGTGCCGAAAGACGTTGTGGAGGTGGCTTCATGACCGCTTCGTCTCAGATGACCCAGGCAAA
>JADWPL010000062.1:0-21132 GCA_016109495.1 Phialophora tarda | reverse complement strand
CCACTAGTTTTTTACGCTGTCTCAAATCACGATGGATATCCCTTTGAAGAATGGGGACTCTCTCTATCACCGTCTTTGCTGAGACGGAAGTGGACGTAGTAGAATCCGAGAACGTTGACGCATTGGAATCGCCAGTGGCTGCCTGCCAGCTATTCTGAGATACCAGACCCGAAGGTGACATCCCAGGAACGCGCAGAGTATGAAGCTAGAGACGGATATTGGACAAAACGGTTCGGAGATGCAGAGTATGAGGCCGGAGAACTAAATGAGGCAGACTGAGAGCTTGGTCTATAAAGATCTCCAACCGCCATCTTTAGAGGTGGCAGTGTCATCACGTAATCCGGTGGACGTGTAGGCGAAGAGCGGGGGAGGGACGGCTGTTGCATAGTAGGCAAGATGGAGTCCGGATGTGCATAGGGCGGTGTTATCACATACTCCGGCAGAATGGGCGACTCAAGGATGGAGTCCTCGCCTTCATCGCCGTTACGAATGCTCGAATTGACATTCACCCGCAACCCTGGCTTCTGTGGCCGTGGCCACAGAGGTGGAAGTGCATTGGACTGCCTTTTCGGCCGCTCTGCTTGCTTGGGAGGACGGTAAACCCAAGGGTGTTCTTGAATGCCAGGCCTATCGATAAAGTGCGAAGAAGTCGGAGACGATGGGGCCAGGTTCTCGTCAGCCACATTGGACAGGGGCACGACCATAGTAAAGTCATCTCCGTCGTTAGGATGACTGGGAAGAGCATGAACGGCGGTCGTGACCATCCTTGTGGTCTTCGCCGGCGCCTGTGTTGACACATTCTGGGCCACCCGGCTACACTTTATAATCTGATGTTGGCCAGGTCCCGCCTCATTGTCCACCTCTTCCGCTTCCGACTGACGGGCCGAATTCGACGCAGCTTTCTCTGCGCGGCTAGTTAGCACGGATTGATTGGTATCTAGAGCAAAAATCAGCACGCCGTCAGTACAGGAGGGAATGGTGCGGGCCCTTCCGCCTTTTATGCCTCCTGCGAGGTTGCGGCCGGTCCGTATCCACAGTATCCTCTGCGTCCGAGGACTCGGAAGAAGATGAGACGCGGACAAGAGGCGGAGGAGTTTCCCTTGATCTGTAAACCGGTTTTACCGCCTCGAGCGGCGGAGTTCGACTGGGCGCAATGTAATCGTCATAGCCATGGTAGTAGTCGTGATCTCGAAGGGAGGACATAGGTGGTCCCCAAGAACCATATCCCAGACCATCCGACAAGAACACGAGATCAGGTTCGGAGCCTTGAAAGCCGATATGTCCTAACATTCGAATGGGCAGGAAACTACTGGGTATCGGGATAATCGTCGTCTAGAATCGGTTTATTCAAAATGCGTGTCTGGATCGTATGCCATGTCAGTACAAGCACCTTCCAATAGTTTGACAGGTCACAGAGGCAGATGACATACAGCATAGTACTTGAACATGGTATGGTCAAGAGTTACGGATCGAGGGATATCGGCCATTATTAGCGGGGAAGGAGAGTCGAGGAGTAGGGCGAACTACAAAGTTCTAGGCCCTCTGTAAGCGAGAACAGATGTGCGTGCTCCTGCACACTAGCATTCGGGGATAGCGGGAAAGGGGAGATGAACATACATTAGTCAAAAGGTGAGGGCAAAAGTGTGGTGGGACCGCCCGTATCGGATGGAGTCGGTCCGTCCTAGCCTGTCCTCACCCCTCGACGCAACTTGACGCAGTGCCTATTGCCTTCTATAGCAACTTCCAGACGGCCCCTATTACCTTCAGCTGGTTGGAATGTTTCCTTCTCTGCTCTATCGGCTGCTCCAGTTTAACTTGCTTCCGCTTGCCTCGTTTCTCGGCAAGGAATTCTGGCGGTCCACCTCTATCTTCTTCCGGTTCGCTTCCTGCGCGAGTCGCCAGTCCAACTCGGCTTTCTTGTTAGCCTCTTGTTCTCCTGGGCAGGGGCTGGTTCACTCACTTTTGATTGACATTCCTTTTTCCCCTGCGCCTTCCGCTGCTTCGTTTCTGCTTCCTTTTGTCTAGCATTCATTCTTCCTTTCAACCTCCTACTGCTTCCGTTCAGCTTTCTTTCTCTTAACCTCCTTTTCATCTTGAGCTATTCGCTGCTGCAAGTCCGCCTGCTTTCGTTTGGCCTCTTTCCTTTCCCGAGCTTGTCGTTGCTCTAAGCCTGCTTTCTTTCGGTTCGCTTCCTTCCTCTTCTGAGCTAGCCGCCGCTGATACCACTCGAGACAGGGCCCTGTGGTACGAGGGTTTCGCGGAAAATATCCCATTCAGACGACTTGTCGAGGGGCCAAGTCTAGTATTGAAAGGATACCGCACCTGTGAGTGTAGGGTGCACGTAGTCGATCCGAGTAGTTGGCCCCTTCTTCACGTAGTTGCAGGGTAATATTCATCACTGTCCCGTATCTGTGTACCTCTCATGCCGTTATTGGACCTCTTCAGCTTCTCTGCGCCAATGATCACTCGTCTATGCCATCGTCCGAATCCAGAGACTCTAGTCGCACAGATCATCACGGAAGCCTTCGAATTAGACAGTAGATATCTTCCAGGAGTAGGTTTCTCCAATTTCTCCCAGGAAGTTTCTCCCAGAAATAGTTTACACTAATGTGTGAAATACCGAGTAGATGGACGGCGTGACTAGAGGGACGGCGGTAGTGGAGGGACGGCGTGAGTGTACACTGGGTGGTGGCTCGAGTGTGCACTTGGCTCGAGTGTGCACTTCGCCACTCCCTCTACTCACGCCCTCCCTCTACTCACGCCCTCCCTCTACTCACGCCCTCCCTCCCTCTACTCACGCCCTCCCTCTACTGACGCCCTCCCTCTACTGACGCCCTCGTTCTACTCATGCCAAGTGCAGACTCCGGCCGTCGCGTATTCTTCACACTCTGACACCGTAATTGCGGTCGGGCAGGAAAACGTAGGACCCGCGTCCGTTCTCCATCGTGGGCCTACATGGAAGGAGCGCCACTCCCTTCTCGCGTACTGGGGCTGTGATGTTAGGTGTTTCGTGAGGTGCAGAGGGTGATTTTCGGGACTTCGACGCGTCGCGTCGTTCATGAGAGGATCACCGCGTTGTTGAGCTCCTCCTGGCACTCAGAGACAGCTCGACTGTTTCTCTGAGAGTTCCCAGCGGACACTACGTGGAGGTGGGAGCTCGTCTTGGAAGATATCTACTGTCCAGAAGGCTCCCGTGATGATTGTGCGGCTCGTCTCTCGATTCGGGGCGATGGCATAGACGAGTGATCACTGGCGCAGAGAAGCCGAAGAGGATTTCAAATTCCCATTCAAGGTGCTGAGATGGCCTTTGGCCCAAGCGAGGAAACACGAGATCGTGTGGCTTTCCATGTCCATTTTAGCCGCGCTCGTTTTGTCCAGCATGAGTTTCGGATTTGCTTGACCAATTCTCCAATCACGGAGTCAGACCGGACGAGATGGGATCACCAACGGCATACTACAGAAAGTGTACGACCTGATACTCCCCACACTACACCGTCTATTTAACGCGAGCTGGAGCATGGGTACTTCCCACGACATTTTCGCGAGTCGATCACGGTTGTACTAAAGAAGCCGGGGAAAGAAGACTATTCTCAGCCTAAGGCATACCGACCTATTGCCCTCCTGGACACAATCGGCAAAGCATTAAAAGCAGTCATCGGTACCCGGCTAACATACCTAGCAGACAAGTGCAACCTCCTCCCAGTCACACATATTGGAGGCCGGAAGATGGCGTCGACCGAACACGCCATCCACCAGCTCCTGTCCCGAATTCATAGAGCATGGGAGCACAACCGAGTCGCGAGTCTACTGCTACTTGACGAAGTCAGGGTACAGCTTATCTGGCAGCATGGGTCTATGACTCGATGAACTTCAGCACTTCGTCCACAAAGCCCTCTGGATTCTCCTCAGCAAGATAATGTCCTGAATCGGACACCAATCCGACCTTCACATCTTCATAAAACTCCTTGGCCATCGACTCAGCCTTGACAGCGAGAAAGCTATCCTTGCCAGACAGCACCATATTCTTGACCTTGAGTTTGCCTTTCTCCTCCCTCCATTTGCGATTATGCTCCGCGTCGATCGCGAAAGCGCGGTACGTGAGAAATGCACAGCGCAGAGCGTCTGGCTGACTGAATTGCATCACATAGAAGTCCACCACATCCGGCGTGAAAGCTGCTTGGTTCTGCGTCAGGCGGTCGTAAAAGTGCTTCAGGTATATCCTCTCCTTGCCCTGGACCAGTGCAACGGCGATGTCTGGGTTGTGGCTCTGGAAGTCAAAGTGCCATAGTGGTCCGGAGTGCTTCTCATTCTCGTACAGTGTCGATCCCGGCAGTGGACATTCTCCCCAGATCACAGAGGCGACGTCGTCTGGAAACTGGCAGATATAAGCGTGTGCGACCATCCCACCGATGTCGTGCCCAACGACGTGAACTTTGTCCTTGATACCCATGTATTTGGTGAGCAGCTCATGCAGGTCATGGGCTAGGGACTTCTTCGTAAACGGGTCCTGCTGATGCATATTGCCGATGGGTTTGCTACTGAATCCGTGACCCTTCTTGTCTGGTGCGATGACATGATAGCCCGCCTCGGCCAAGGGTTTCATGGCATGGCGAAATTGGTAGGATGTCTCCGGAAAGCCATGAATCAGGAGGATAGTGCCTTTCTTCTGTTGGCCGCTAGCAGGGTGTGACTCGACATAGTGAATCCTGACCTCCGGGTCCTCCTGATTGATGTAGGCGGTGCGATTGTATGTCTTGACAGAAGTGGAAGAAGCCATTGTGTGCTGTAGTGATGAGGGAAATAGATACTGTGCAGGCAGATGATTATGATACAGTTCTGGGAGGAAGGAACAAGACTAGAGTCACACAATTTATACTTAACTCAGCTCTCCGCCTCTGCCTTACTCGTAAGGGGCTTAAGCCTGTTGATACATGAGGCATGCTTGTTAATCAGCATGGACAAACTATCGGGTTCAAGGGTCTTCAGCGTCATGCGAGCGTCACCAGGACGTGAAGTCGATCAGATAATAATGGCTAATATCCGTATTGTGAAGAGGACTGCATTAATAAAAGAAGGATGCTCCGATCGTATGCGCCCTGACCAATGACATCTATCAAGACGTCATGCGCTTGCAGTCCATCCCATCCCATCAATCCCAAACCTACCTTATTTCGTGTTCGAAGGTAATTCTTTCCCCAGACTAGAGCCTCACAGTCCGCACATCTAACCACAAACCGTGTGGCGCGGCCAACAACACTTCTAAGTAAATCGTTTCACCTCCGCCATACCATAAAGTCCCATGGCGGAAGTCGAGGCCTTTTTCCTCACCCACAATCCATTCTCCTCCAGCCTTGATCAGGTCCCCTTGTTCTTCTGGCCAAAATTCTGCTTCGAGCCATTTGTTGTCAACTCTATTTCGTTGATCCAATGCTTACGGTTTTTTAATCTAGAGTAACGTTGCCGTCTAGCGGATCTCCACCAAACACATTGGGCGTGTTAAACCTCGAAATGGTGAGATGGGCCGATAGGACGACATATCTGGAACCGACTTGGACTCCAGCATCCGTAAGGGCAGCATATGCATCTCGTCGGAGGTGATGATATGTGTATCTGTCGTCTTCCGCTGTTCGGCCATGAGACGCCAACTCCCCAGCAGCCGGGACAAAGCTGAGCGCGAGTGCAGCTGAATCATAACTCAACAAAGGCTTTATCAGCCTCGCTCGATGGGTCATGGTATGATCAGCACTCTCTCTGCTGTGAGCTTTCAGGGCGTCCACCAGAGCTGCGATACCGTCTTGCGTTTTCGAATGAGCAACTTCCATGACGGTCAGGTGCAATTTCTCGAGAGGCATGAGCCAAAGATCTGTCATGTCAGCAGCGAACAACATCATCCGGTGAGAGACATACCTGGAGCAGCATCCTTGAGCTTGGATAGAATCACATCGATCAGGTTCTTCACCTTCTGAGGAGGTCTTCCCTAGAAAACGAGGCAATGACGAGGATCGACGAAAGACTCGTCCCTTTTGTGGTCCTTCCAGTTTCACAAGGTACTCGGCGAGAAGCCAGCCTTTGAAATCTTGGCCAAGTATCTTCTCCCGTTGTTGAGTGTTTCTGGTCAAGCGATGCGTTGTATAACGTTCCTATATTGGTCCCTCGGCGCAAGACAGGGTGAAGTGCCCGAATTTGGTACGGTACCCGCAACATACAACATCCTCGGCACCAGAATGCTAGAATCACCAGTCGAAAGCTGGTGATTGGCAACTCAAGACACCAAATCCCTATTTTCGCGAAAAGCCTCCCGCAGATCTTGTGCAATAATGAAGAAGCGCCCGAACTGCTTCGAGCAAGTCGCAGTAAGTGGCTCTTATTGATTATCGAGAGCCAACCATTCCGCAGGCAGCAATGCCGACAGGGAGGCAGGAAGTGCAAAAGCCAAATCGTTTGGCTGGTGTTCGCACGGCACTGAGTGAAAGCCTCACTTGTCTGTTTGTACTTCAACCTATGTACGCTTCACCGGTTGAGGGGTGGGGTCATAGTTGTTGCCCGTGCGTCGACACCGTCATGACGACCACCCTTGAAAATCCGTTGGTAACCCTACTTTTGGTAAGCATATCGGTATTTCTTTTTCCGGAAGTCACGTGCTTCAACGTGACTACTTTTCAGCCTTGCCAGCGAGGCTGGTGCCTTCGGTATTCCTTCCTTCCTTAGTCGCGCGGGATGGTCGCATGAAGGTCGGTTTGTAACACCTGGGGTCCAACTAGAGAAGTCATTTATAGACATAACTGGTCCCAACGTGCACTGGCTACTGCAGCAACTACCTGGTAGGCAGTTGCCGCTAGCAGTGTTGCCTATAGTATGTATCACGTGACCTGGGATCCAACTCTGAGGGCAGCTGGGACAGTCGAAGAAGAAGAAGGGGTTGAAAAAACACCACACCCAGCTCAGAACGGATTTTTGAAAACGCGTAATTTTTGGTAGCAAATCGGTTTACCCATATTACCTTAGGCCATTACCACGATTGACGCGTCGAAAACGCGTTATTTCGTAGTAATGGCGCCGAGGTGACCGGCAGGTAAACAATGGCCCCGAACACATCGAAAGGATGTAACAACTGCAGGCTGCGGATAAGGCAGAGGGAGAGCCTTCAGGGAAGTCTTGAGGGAGGGATTCGAGAGTATCTCGTCGCCGCTTCTTCGAAAGAAGGTCTTCGTTGAGGACAAACATGGTGCGTCAAGTGTAGCGGTTGAGGAAACCGGGTGAGGGAAAAGGGTAGGCCGCGGCGGCCGGATTGAGGGGTTGTTGTTCAGTCTGCACACGGTGCAGACAATGTCACACATGGCGCGTCGAAGCAGTAATCAATTGGCTGACGACGTCGGAGCATTCAACACCCGCAGTAGCGCCTTTATTCGAACTCATGTGGTGGAATGGTTGCAAGCATGATTGGACATGAAGGGGCGCGGTATCAAGTTGCGAAGTCCTCTGCGCAGGCAGCCATTGGGGGCCAAATACCGGGCTCAAGTAGGAAGGAAGGTTAGCCGAGTGCGATGCAACGGCACAACTTTTTGCTGTACTGGGTGTCCTCACAGTAATTTCTCTGATGCTCACCCTACGATGGACGACCCATTTATTCAACACTTTCTCGAAATACTCCTGGGTGGGCGTTACCAAATCTGTCGACGTATAGGATCAGGGTCGTTTGGAAAGTATACATTGGTACGATAGTCCTCAGAGAGACGATGAAACATTGATTATGACTGATCCACCCAGGGCGCGATGTTCCTACGGGTGATGTGGTGGCTATCAAACTCGAGCACCGTTCGATTGCACCATCACTCCTCCGCCAAGAGATCGAGATCTATGAGGAGTTGATTGGACAACCCGGCATCCCTCGAGTGTTCTGGCATGGCTACCACTGTGATTTCCAGGTGGTGGTGTTTGAACTTCTTGGACCCAATCTGGAGGATCTCTTTCGATACTGTGACAACAAATTCTCACTCAAGACAACGTTGATGCTGATGGATCAACTCCTCCATCGGGTTGAAAGTCTCCACACGGCAGGATACCTCCATCGCGACATCAAGCCTGAAAACTTCCTACTAGGCACTGGTAAGCAGGGCAACATTGTCTACATGACCGATTTTGGACTCGCGGCCTATCGGAGTGACCGGCACGACCGAATCATGAGTCACAAGCCGGCAATCAGTCCCCGGATGTCCTTGGTCGGCACCTGCCGCTACGCCAGCATCAATGGCCACTTGAACGTCGGTAAGTGCTGTGAACATCCATCGTTGATTCGACAAGCTAAACTGGGCCCCATGCAGCTCCTTCATGGCGTGATGACCTTGAGTCGCTGATGTATATGGCCTTGTATTTTCTTCATGGGTCCCTTCCTTGGCAAGGGCTGAAGGCTCCCAGTCGGCAAGAAAAATATAGGCTTGTTTTCGAGCGGAAGCAGACGATCAAGGTAACCGAATTGTGCCAGGGTCTGCCCGCGGAGTTTACTACCTACATGAACTACATTCGTGGATTGGATGACCAGGATAAGCCCGATTACAAGTACCTCCGGAGCTTATTCGGTCGCCTCTTTCGCAGGAAGGTTTCGAGTATGATAATGTGTTCGGTTGGACGATTCGAGAGTTTGAAAGGCAGTCAAATATGCATCAGCAACGTCCTGTGCCCTGTCCGAGCGCTGGGGAGCAAAAGACGGAGCGAGCCCCTGCAGGCAGACGTGACTGAAAGAGGAGGCGTCGAAGAAGAGCTGATACGAAGGAATCATAGCGTGACAACGGCTTTGATTGGACGGTTTGGGGAATTCCAGGGGCTAGAGCCTAACGCCGATGTGGACAAGAGGCGAGAAGCGGACACCACAAAGCCATCAGGTTGCGGAGTCCAGATTGTGACTGAGAAGTCGTCGAAACAGGAAATGATACTGTATCCTCCAACATGGGGATGGAGAGGACCATAGACACGCCAACGACGACGATCACTCCCATTCGTATGCATCTGAAATGCTGGTGGCCAGATCCTAGGGGGCCGTGCCTCTTGCGAAACTGGAGGGTGGCTGTTATCGATCATCGAGAGCCAACCATTTCGCAGGCAGCAATACCGACAAGAGGGCAGGAAGCGTCTAAGCTAAATCGTTGGCTGGTGTTATAGTAGCACCCACTGAGCAAAAAGCCCATACAGTGTCTGCCGGCACTGTTCTTCAAACCTTCATTGCCTCACCGGTCGGGAGACTGGTCATAGTTTGTTGCCGGGGCGACGACCGTTGTGGCCACAACCCTTGAAAGTCGATAGGAGGCATGGTACTGTACAGCATCAGGGTGGAAGTGCTACTGGACTTCAAGGAGGAGAGAGATGGAGTGGGCTCGAGGACGGTGGATCTGAAGGCGAGCTGAGAACCCTTCCTCCAGGGGACCCATTTCGGTCCTTGGGGCCTGTTCAAGCTTGATGGTGAGATTAAGAGAAGGCGACCGAAGAGGGAGAGGGGCCAGTTCTGGATCCGAACGCAGAACGGTCTCGACAATATTTTGGGAACTCATCGCTTTCTTCACTGCCAGACAAAAGTTTTAACTCGACGTGGCCAGGGGTGCCGGGACGCCAATCGTGGAAAGGACCGTAGGACACCGGCGAATCACTCAACGCATATCGACAATGGCTTCAATCATTCTATCAAGCACTGCGCCGCCTCAGCACCCGCCCTCAATGGGATGCGAGGCATGCATTTTCCATCAAACCGTAATGGAAGAGCTTCATCTTAAGCTCGACTCTCTGAAGTGCCAGTCTCCCTGATGTCGAGGTTCACCCGTTCGTGTTGACTGATAGCTGTAACCGCCTGCCACCACAATTGTGGTGTACAGGTGTGCCTGCTGGTTTTGAGAACGTACCATCGCAATCTAAGCATTCACGCCAGCGTTGTGTAAAAGAAGTCTTTCCCTTTTGTTCTTGGGCGAACACGATCCGAGCTTTTCGGGTATGCGTTGTAGCCAACATATTTTCTCACTGCATCGGCCGTGGGAGTGGCGCCTCCTTCTGGGCTCACTTTTTGTGACTTGCAGTTGGCCGTTTCCCAGTTCTGGTCCCATTCGATCTTCATGGCCTGGCGGATGGTGGATTTGATATGGTATGAGGGTCCAAGCGACCCTAGTTCTGGCGGCGGCTCTGAACTTCGAACTTTCTGGAGGTTGGATATTATCGGCTTAGCTAGTTATGGAGTTGATCATATCGAGCGCCTGGGATGCACAGATTCGATTCGATGGTATGAACCTCATCAGACCCTGGATGACTGGGAGGAGAGGCTTTAGTCTTTGGTCATGGATCCGGTCATCAAATTTTTGCTCCAGTCTGGACCGGGCGGGTTTCTCATCCACTGACGAATTCAACCGTCAGATTCTGGTAGAGATGAAGCAAGAGCGAGTTGAAAAGTAGTAGCAATGCCTTGAATATTGACTTACGTAGCGAGTAATCGCGTCCGGAGTTCAGTCGCATATCGTCCCATTTTTGCTGCCATTTCGTTGGCAATTCCTCCACAAAATAAATCATTTGTGCAACCAGGACGTCATCATACCAATATTGAAATGGCACCGACCCAAACAGGAATGTGTATATCTGCCCAAACAGATGTCAGTACTTTCTCTCAAGTTTCAAGCGGGATGTTCGCACCATGATACCCGCACGCCATAAATCATGTCTGCTGTCACAGCTGTCCATAAAAATCGTTTCTGGCGCTCTTAAGTGTGAAGGTTGGGGAAGCTTTTCAGGCTCTGCTCCTTTCAGGAAAGCCTCGCCCAAGTCAAAGACCCGAATATCTTCGTCATCTTCATCTATCCAGTTATCCCAGCCCGTTGCTTTTACTAGCTGACCTGGGACGCCGTGATTTAACGGCTTACCATCCCGTCGAACCAATTCCTCCGTCTCCGGGGTTCCAAGGACTTCGAAGAGCTTCTCTTCTGTCAGCTGTGACAAACCGTTCGAAGTGAAGGCAACGTTCATGCCACTCAAATCTGCATCAGTCAGCTACAGACGCAAGACACTTCAACCAAGCGCGTGAGGTTCAAGTATAATGTTTGGATTACCTCCATGGGCGTAGCCAACCTCATGCATAAAGTTAATGGCTTGCAGCAGCTGTTTAGACATTCTCAGAATAGTTTCCGGATCGAGAACATCTCCTCCTTGATGAATATCTCCGACGACTGCCTCAACAGTAGGTCCAAGTAACTCAAACACCAGGCACTGATGGGTTCCATTAGGCCCTTGATGAAGGAAGTGGTCGAGTAACTGGACGACGTATTTGGAGCTCAGATTTCCCTGGGCAATGTCCGCTAATGATTGCAAATTATGAAGCTCTCTAGATTGCTTCGAGCTGTCAGCGGTTTTGATTTTGACCGTAACCCATTGTTCGCGCCTTTGGTCAATCAGTAAGATGCCGAATGCAATATGTGTTTTGCAGCGATATACTTTTTGTCTCTTGCAAGCCAGACGGTGGAATAACCACCCCAGCCTAGCTTGTGGTGGATCTTGTAGCGGCCGTCCTTCAAAGTATCACCAAGACGCACCGGATGAAATCCACCAGGACGATACTTCGACATATCCTCTTGGTTGTAAAAAAGGTTTGAATCATAATAGATAGATAAGTCGTCCATAACGGGGCTGAGAGCGGACTGGGAGTGTGACAGAAGAAGGGATGGGAGAATCAAAATGTCGGCGGACATTCCGTTGATGATGAGCGCGACAAATTTTTCCCTAGGCCTCCTCTGACCCTGAAAGCTTTGACCATTAGCTTGGTGACGCAAGCGCCCTTGGCAGCGCAATCCCTTGATTGCCTGAATGTAGCCGTACTCTCCAAAGTCCCAGATGAGTAGGCCTGCAAGCGCCTGCTCCCTTTCTCTGGAGCGCTTCCCCAAACATCAGAGGAGCTAGGACTACTCGATTCTTATGCCAAGTGAAACCAGCAGTAGAGTGGTATCATTTCAACACATTGAGCAAGAATGATGGTAATTGTCAACATGAGCTTACCCGCGCGCTTTCTTGATACATTATTTGTCTAGCTGTTGCTTCAGCGGTTACGTCGAAGGATGCACAACTATCCTTAGCATGGCAGATCTGCCCGACGAAGCCCTGTATAAGGATGGTTTAATCCTCGATATCTGCTTCCTGGTTCATTAACAATACAGACGGCCAAATTTCAAGGACCTGTTCCAACATTACTGGTACCTTTCTTTGCCAAATTCCGAGCCAACCAAGCACTACAATGCCTGTTACCGTCACCTACGACCCAGATTGCGACCGGAATTTCAGAATTCAATATGAGGCTGCATTTCGACAATGGATCAACCAGAATCCCAGACACAGCGTTGCTGTCGGAGATATCGAGTTCGATCAAGCTCTATTCCGACCCTATTATAGCTAGGGGGCCCATTTAGAAGCCTTTCACTTTTCGTATTAACTTAGCCTAATATTACGAATCGCTCCACGAGAGGTGAGATCTGCGCTTCGAGGGTTTACTCGCTGAGGAGTAGTAATATAATGCTAGCCTGAGGTAAAGGTACGCGGTTACTTATAACGGCGTGAAGTGGAACAATACTCTTATATCTAAAGGTAGGGGTTAGAGTATAACTAATATTAACTATAGATTATTCTATAGCGTAGACTAATCTAACTACTATATAGTTCCTTCTAGTAGGAGAACTAAGGTAGACTATTTAGGACTATAATAGTCTACTATAGTCCTCTATAGTCTAGTTAGTTATATATCCTAGCTTCACTAACGAGGCTATAGTTCTAAAGCTTCGCCTAACCTTCCGCTTATATTTCCCTAAGTAGCCGCATAAGAGGTCCCCTCGCGGTACCTATAATATCTAAGTTAATAAAGATAGTCGCCCTTTATACGCTTTACGAGAGTTATAATAGCCGTACCTATATTAGATTCTCATTATACTTCTTCTAATTTATAAGTAAACGCCTTACTTTAATCTCTTCCTAGCTAAAACGAAACTGTATATCCGCTAATTTACAAGATAACGTAAGCCACTAACACCCTCCTAATATAACCTATAGGCCCCTAATTCCTATATATCCTAAGACTAATAGCCCTAAAAATCTAAATCAGCTCTCTTCCGTAGGTAAGCCATACGTACTTAGATCTATTCTTTAGCCTAGATAAGGTAAATCCCCTATCCTCTCGTCAACTAATTATACTAACCTACGAGATACCGTTAAGTTCTATCTATACCTTCGCCTTTAGCTAGAATCTAACCCTAGTTACCGTGATGCTATACTATCTGTATTATAAAGCGCTCGCTATACTACTAACTATAGTAACAATTATAAGTAAAGTGACGATATAGACGAGCATTTAAGTATCGGGCCTCACTATTAATTTATATATAGACCGCCTAGTACGGTAGAGAGCGTACGAGCTCCGCATCTATAAGATTTAATAGTAGTGAAGTTATCGTTAAAGGTAGTTAGGGGAACTATAATATAAAAGAGTTCACGATAGCGCCGAAAGAGGGCTAGTTATAGTTAGACTAAGATTAACTCCTAATAATTTTAAGTTAGGAACCACTAAAGGATATAATAGCGAAAAGCTTAAACTTTAAATAGCCGAAAAAGAAGATACAGCGGAAAACGGTAAGCTCTAGTCTTAAAGAGCTAAAATCGGACTAAGGGGGAACCGACGATAGTCTTCTAACAGCAGCGATATTATAAATTATTACTTATATAGATAAAGTCCAGGTACTAAAAGAGCTAAGAGATACGATCGCCGAGCTAAATATACGGTCTTAGAAGGACTAATAAAGCTTCAACAAATAATATAGTTAAAGGATTCTAAAATATTTAACGGATCAACCCGACTTAATGCGGTAATTATAGCTCCTAAAAGAAGAACTTAACCTAACTAAGGCGAATAAGTAGATATATTAGCTACGGAAAAGATTAAGCTTAGCGATATTCTCCTATACTTACGACACGTACGCCTTACGATATATAGAAATAAAGAGTACCCTCTAGCGCTCGCGATTAAGACTAAGTTAATAGGTCTCTAAGACGCTAACTAGCCGTAAAACTCGTAATTCGTAATATAAACGAGCGGCTATAAATCATTTTATGGATATTCTATTCCCTAATACGTTACTAAGCGGTAAGACAAAGAGAGCGGCGCGGAGAAGAGGTGCGGTAACGAGATACGCTGTCGCTAGGAAGATCTAGAACTAGAGGGCGATAGGGCAGCCGTAGGCGAATATCATTAAGCGCTTTAGGAAAGGAATACTTCTACTTATATTAGATAAAGTATTAGATAAATATATTACGAATCGCTCTATATAAGGTAAGTTCTACGCTTTAAGGGTTTACTCACTAAGGAGTAGTAATATAATACTAGCCTAAGATAAGGGTACGCGATTACTTATAATAGCGTAAAGTAGAATAATACTCTTATATCTAAAGGTAGAGGTTAGAGTATAACTAAGATTAACTATAAAAGGTATTTAGGGACAGGCCCTTAGCCTATATATATACTACTTATACGCTTAGTGTACTCCATATACTTAGCACTAAGTATACTAATTACGCCTAAGTATCCTTACTTTATCTTACTTAGTTATATAAGCGCTAAGTAAGGCTAAGTAATTATTATATAATATTATATAACTACTTTAGATAATCTTTTATAATATATCTTCCCTAAAGATTAATTTAAAGGTTAAGTTATAATACTTTTCTCTCTTTAGATCTATTTACTATTCTAGTATATATAAGGTAGATCCTTTCTCCCTTAACCTATCTTTTTCTTTCTTTTTTTTTTTTAATAACTAATTATATCTTAGTTTTATATCTCTAAAATAAACTATTCCTCTACTATTTATTAATACAACCTTATTTCCTAAATTAAGACTCTTAGCGCCTAAAAGTTTAATATAAACTATTATATCTCTTATTAAAATATAAACACTATCTACTTTATACTAGATAGTTATTTAAAGTATTTATCTTATACTAAGAAGGGAGTATTATACTATAATAAAGTCTTCTTATTAGACGAATTTAATATACTTATTATATAGTATAATTATCTTATTAAGGCCGCCTATTATAAGGGCGAGGAACTAAAGGTAGCTATAGCTAAAATAGCTTATATATAAGTAAGTATAGCTTATATCTAGGTTAAGTAAGAGTAGCTTTATTATAAAGCTAAGAAGCTATTAGAAAAATAGAAATAGATATTAATTTAAGAGGCTAATACCTTAGATAAGTTAGATTAAGCTAATCCTTCTCTAATCGCTTCCTTTACTATTTTCGTAGCCCTAGATAATACTTAGCTTAAGTAAATATTTAAGCTAGTATTAGGTTCTATAACTAGTTTTAAGAGTCCTATCCCTATTAATTAGTCCTTAGCCTAATCTTTTTCTTTTAGTAGTACTATTTAATTAGGGCTTTTAGTAGATTTTCTATAGGTTTCTATATATTCTTAGAGTTATTATACCCTAATTATTTAATTAAATATTATTATAGTATAGTATTAGAGTAGCTAATAATTCTTTCTATATTATATAAGGGTTTCTAGATTTCCTTATAAATTAGTATTAGTTCTAGTTTAGTATTTAATAGTACTTTCTCTAATAATAATTTATAGAAGACTAGATAAATATTTATATTAGTAAGTAATTTTATCTTAAATATAACTAGTTCTAGCTTTCTCTTAATTTTATATAGCCTAATCTTTATATAATTAAGTTTATTTAATAGTCTTATTATTTTAATATTTTTTTAAAGAATATAGACTTTCTCTCTCTCCCTAAAATCTAGTCCCTTAGATCTTTTCCTATTTATTTACTTAATAGTTTTTTATTAAATTTTTTATAGTTCTTCTCTAAGTATTCTATATAATAACTATAGTTTCTTAACTAAGATTTTTACTTTCTATATAATTAGTTTTATTTCTCTTAAATCTTTATTAATATTTAAATATTTCCTATAAGTTATATAGAATAATAAAACTTCTATTACTAATATTAAATTATTATAAGTAAATTATACTATAAATAGTAGTTTAACTTAGTTATCTTATTAATAGTTTATATAGTACTATAAATATTATTCTAATATTTAATTTATCCTTTCTATTTACCTATTTATTTATAAATAATATACTATTAATAGCTTTTAATATATACTTATTAAATCTATAAGTAATTACTAGAATTATAATGTAAAGAGTTTATCTTTATTTAATTTAATTATATCTAGTATATTATATTATATAATTACTATTCTTATTAAGATATATATTATATTCTCTACTATACTAAACTTCTTCTATAACTAGAAGTATATATATTTAGTTAACTTATTCTCTATAACTAGTATTAAGTTATACTTTATTCTTATTAGGGGTTCCTTAGATCTTAGTAGCTTAATAATAAAGTTTAGTATAATTATTAACTATACTTTATTAAATAGCTTAATTATTTATAATAACTTATAGGGTTTATATTTAGTATATTTAGCTTTATAGTATATATTATAGTTCTTAATATACTTCTTAATCTCTTTTCTAAGCTATAACTATATATAGTTCCTTATAACTAGCTTAATTATCTTATTAATCCCTTAGTAGCCTATTACTTTATTATTATATCTTATAGCTATTATTTCCTTTTACTATTAAGTTAAGAACTTTAGTTATTTAGTTATTATTATAATTATTTATGATTCCCCTTAATAAACTAGAATCTCTCTCTTCTACTTTAATAGCGTAGCTAGTATAGATTTTATTATTTCTATATAATTCGCTCTTTAGCTAAGAGCGTTAGCTCTCCTATTCTTTATCCCTTAAATATAGTTAATCTTAAAGTTATATAAGGCTAATATTTTAGTCTATTTAACTTATCTTCTATTAAGTTCTTTTATAGTAGTCTAGTATAGTAAGTTTTTATAATTTATAAATATCTATATTAGATATTTAGTACCTTTAAGATAAACTTACTATTACTAAAATATCTCTACTATAGCTAGAAGTCCTTTATTATATATATTATACTTTAACTTTAGCCCTATTATCTTCTTAGAATAGTAAGCTACTAGCCTAATTCTACTATCTTCCCCTTTCTAGTTTAAGTATATATTTATCGCCTTATTAGATATATTAGTTTCTAGAAGAGTTTTCTTTTTAGGGTTAAAGATAGTAAGGATAGAGGTACTAGTTAAGTATCCCTTAATCTCCTTAAAGGTACTTTCTTTCTTTACTCTAAACTTAAAGTATATTTCTTTCTTTATTAAATTAGTTAGAGGTATAGTAAGTCTTAAGAATCTCTTAATAAATTATTAGTAGTAGTTTATAAGATTTAAGAATACTTATATCTCTTTAACTATCTTTAGTTATAACTATTCTTTAATAGCTTAAATCTTTACTAAATCTAGTTTTAGCTATCCTTATAATATAAGATAGCCTAGAAATACTATCTCTTATTAGTAAAACTTATATTTACTAAGTTTTAATAGTAAATTCTTTTCTTATAGCTTTCTTATTATCTTCTTAATATATTTTATATACTTCTTATATATCTTAGAGTAAAGAAGTATATTATCTAGATAAGCTAAGATAAAGTCTCCTAAGTACTCCTTAAGTATATTATTAATAAGTACTTAGAATATTATAAGGATATTAGTTAATCTAAAGGGTATAACTAAGTATTTATAAACTCCCTAGCTAGTTTAGAAGACTACCTTCTACTCTTCTTTAGCTTTTATTTATATTTAATAGTAGGTATCCTATATATTAAGTACTATAAGCTACTTAGCTTTCTTAAGCTAGTTCTATAGCTCTTAGATTAGTAATATTAGATAGATATTCTTCTTAGTAATTATATTTAACGATCTAAAGTTAATATAAGACCTTAGAGTCTTATTCTTTTTATTTATAAAGAGTACCCTATAAGATATCTGTTAGCACGGGTCACGTGATATGATATAAGCTTATTCCGGAACGGCCTAGAAGCTTCTAGAAGCCTTAATTTATAATTAAGCTTACTAATTAAGGCTTCTAGGGTCTTCTATATAGTTCTATAGCTAGTACCCTTTAAACTATATAAGGGTGCGTCCTCTCCCTCTAGATAGCTATTAAGACAAGTCCTTCATTAATTAAGTTGCCGATATTAAGAGTTTAAATAACTCTATAACGAATATCCGACTAGTACTTCCGCGATCCCCACAAATAAGCTATAGCAGCTAATAACCTCTATAGCTTTCCCGCCTGTCCTCCGGACAATATCTATAGTTTATTATTCTTTTAAATAAATCCTTTAGCTTTTAGATCTTATATATACTTCTATAGGAAGTCTAACTTTTTCTTAAATAGTTCTCTTAACTATTCTTTATAAGAAGAGTTTTTCTTTCCTTCTTAGAACTTTATTAAGTAGTTCTAAGATTTATACTTAAGTAGCGCGATAAGTCCTTTCTACTTCTAGAATAAGTCCTTAAATTCTTTATATTCTAGAGATAACTTATATATCTCTAGTCTAGCTAAAATATATACCCTTAGTTATACCTAAATTACTTTAATAGAGGCCCTTAGAGATAATTAGTCTCCTATTTCTCTTCTATAACTATATTCTAGAAACTTAAGAGTTCTTTTTCTCTAGTTAACTACTAAATTATAGTTAAAGAGCTATACTATATTAAGTACTATATTATACCTTAGTAGTATTATTATATTAAGAGATATCTATTCTTAATATTCTTTAATTATTATAGATATATTCTATATCTACTCTATAATTATATTAGTAGTGAACTGGGGCGCGGCTTCAGAGCCTTTGGGTGAGGGATCGTACGGCGGCGGGCATTGCCTCTTGGTAGGAGATACACACTATATTGCAATCGATAGCACTGGTCTCAATGCAATACTGTTCAATTGACTGTCTGGTATGCATGCATGTTGAATGTAAGTAAGTATGCTGCCTGTAATATATGCTGAAGGCACAGCACTCTGGCGCTAACGCCGCAGCCAATCAGAACCCCCGTGCAAATGGTACGGTCACATGCGACCAATCAAAAGCTGCAAACTTCATCATCCCCCATTACATCCCTCCCACTGCCCGCTCGCTTCATTGACGTCCTCGCTCAAACAACAAAAGAAAAGCACTCTCCCTCTCACGCCAGATTCACACCCTCAATACTCCCTACCAGTCCTCGTCGACTTCTTAACTTTCGAAACGAAGTCATCAACCTGCTTGTCCGGTAAGGACTTTGGACTCAAGACGACTGGTGAACTTCCCGTGCTGTTGGAGGCCATCGGAGCAGCCGGCTTTGGTTCATTCTTGACTTTCCAGAAGATGTCGTGCGAAATCTTGTAGCGGTCTTCAACATCGACTGTGACCGAAGTGAGTGCCTGCTGAAGGCGGCGTTGCTCATACGTCTCCTCATTTATGACAGCAACAGCATTCTTGATTGCCCAAATCCCGCAGCTGTGGCTGTCAATCTGGGCGTTCGACTGAAGGACAATTTCGCGAGCTGCGATGTCGAAAACACGCTGGTTCAACCATCTGACGAACAAGTCGATTGCATATTGGATTTCTGCGTTGCGTTCAGGTTGCGAGTTGATAATCGAGAAGGACTGCGTTGTAGCGTCGGCAATGAAGACCAGCCAGTGCGTACCCCCGCCAGTGAGGTCGTCATTGAAGATCAGAAGGCGTCTCATGTGGTTATCTCTATTTCCCCAAGCTTTGAAGTCAAGCATAGTGTCTTGTCGTTGGCAATTTCGTACCCAAGAACAGAACAAAACACTTGAGATGACCTTGCACCCCACTTGTTTTTCCTTTCGGCGAGCTGCAATGCCTGCATCCACAAAGGAGTCGTTGACCCAGCCAGAACTGTCCGGACCAAGGAGGGCTGTCTTCAGGCTGCGAGAGGAAACGTCGACACCATGGTAGTCCGGATGACCAGGAAGGATGTAGTAGCTTCCCTTTCCTAGTTCTTGCTCCCATCGATTAATCAGACTCTGAAGTCCTTTCATTGGGTCCTCAAATTCTGCCACAAACCGCTGAATTCCGTCGAGATGTCAGCAACAGAGGAGCGTTAGACGTCCGACGCGAAGACGATGTCGAAAAGTCGACGACGACACAACCTTCTGCTGTTTATATGTGCTTGTTAAGTACTACTCTCCTCGTCCTAAGTGTCTTGCTCCCGCCGTGCCATGTCGATGTATGGACTCCCCCGAGCCTGCTTGTGTGCGCCGAGTTATTGGGGCGGCTGCCATCAATAATGTCTGACATGGACACGTATGTACTGCGACCTGCATGGAGACGGCGAGCTGGAACCCAGGCACGCACTCCTTCCCTGCGTCACTATTCAACAGCTTCAACGACGACCCTTTCCATCCAGGACCAATTCGGCGCTCCGCCCCATGGGCCCGCGGATTGGGTGGGCCCTGCTCCCGCTCTGACTCCGGCGACGTTCAAACTTGGGTTTGTCCATTGCACATCTCTTATCTGGGTCGGGCCTGTCAGGGTTCTCCAGCCGCTCCTCCTTCCCTCTGGTGATGTGAGGCCTGGACCAAAGAGGCGGACAGGCGAAGGGGCAGTTCGGGCCAGTAAAGGCTACCATCGAAACAGGCGAGCTCACCTTTCAGCGATGGCATAACATTGTTCCGCGCTAGCTCTCAACTGCACGATAAGGGCATCTAGAGTACCTCGTACTTGCCGCAGGATTCTACATAACCATATCAGTGCAGCCTCTACTATTTCTCTCAGAGCCGCGTGCTCTGCTCGATCGAATCAATCGAATACCTCGCAAATTTGAGAGCGTGCGACTTTGCCGCGATTCGTCCGATCTGGCAACAGGGAAAAGGCGGCCGCGCACGCATGAAAGAACCTCGTCGCAGCAAGCGGCCCTCCTGACGAGCTCAGGGCGGCCCTCAGAGCGTTAGCCGTACTGTACCTCGAGCCCCGACCGCCGAACCTCCTCGTAAAGCTCGTACCAGTCGATTCCACCGAGCCTTGGGTCGTCCAATAATATCAAACGGGTGACATGCGGCGGGCTCTCGCGCAAGAAGAGCCACGCTCGAAAAAGCCCTCTCGACAATCGTGCAGGCAGACGTCAACGAACATACTTTTCCGGGCACGCATCGGCGCA